>JAODLI010039973.1:0-39895 GCA_027575585.1 Percopsis omiscomaycus | reverse complement strand
AGAGTGTGAGAGAGAGAGAGAGAGAGAGAGAGAGAGAGAGAGAGAGAGAGAGAGAGAGAGAGAGAGAGAGAGAGAGACTGATTAGAAGCATGACTAACACCGTGTGAGCAGTTTCATGATAGATTACTCCATCTGAGAGCGAAACATGACGACATTGGCCCATTCCCAAGACAAAGACAATCCCTACTATTAAGACACCTTCCATTATTTATTATTTCAAAAGTTCTGTACAGGTGTCATAAGAACCACGCATGCAAGACTCACTGTCTGCTGACAACTATGCCAGGAAGCGATTGGGTGAGGTAGGGAGTAATTGTTTCATTTTTACAGTCAGGTGTCTCGTGTTTTTATTGCCAGTTTAAGGAACACACTTCTCATGAAAGCTGACAGAGCAGAAGTACACAAGCCGTAGTGCAACAGAATGTCTTCCGCAATACATTCAAATATTGAGCACGCCAAGCTTTGACTGATTCACTGCCATCTGCTCACTATTAAATAAAATAATAAGCAAAGTCAATATTTGACGGGCATGCTGCGACATTTAATGGTAGAAAGAAAAAAAAAACCTTAGTCAAAGAAGCTGCTTTGCTGGGAACTTAGAAAGCAGGCCATCCAAGCGCTTCTGGATGATGAATGGAGTGTTCAGTGAACCCTGGCTGAGGTTTCCAGGGGATTCACTGTAGAGCGTGGGCACTCTACAGTGAGAGTAGAATGAAAAAGTACTTTAAATCAAAAGGCCCCAAGGGACCCCTTCGCAGGACATGCAGAGGCAAACAAATATTAGGTAAAATGGACAAGCTCTGCTGCATGTGTGTTTAACAGCTGTTCCATTTCTTAACCTTTAAAAAAAAAAAAAAAGAGCTCCTCCTCTCCCTTAAAAAACTGCACCGCAAGATACTCTGCAAAAACTTCAATGAGCTCCCAGCGCCAAGTTCCGCTGATTTTCTTCTTGACCCACTTTTTCTCCAGTCATGCTGCATTAACAGTGCGAACACTCCTATGGTCCGGGGGGAAACAAGAGGGGCCCTTGGTGACAGACGCAAACAAGCAGCCCTTCTCTCACCCACCGTCTTTGAGAAAGTGACTTCAGAACTTACTGAACTCAACTCTGAAGTTTACACTTACCTCCCCACTGCCGGTAAAGGACAGCCCAAGTACACTAAACATGGTATATTGGTAGGGTTTTTTATGGATTTTTCAATTTTAAAACTAACCGTACGAGGGCATAGGTAAACCTGGGTGGGACATGACTTTTGGGTCAAAAACCTGGGCTACATACCTTTATTTAACTTCATTTAGATGGTCACATAATAGCCTTGACATTGACAATGTAACAGACTAAGCCCATTGCTCTGTGTTCACAACAACAAATGCTCTTCCCAGGCCCACTGGCCAAAACAGTCTGCATTGCGCTACATTTTACAAAAAAGGGGATGGAGCGCGTGCATGGAAATTAAGCCCAATTTAGCCCTCTTTGAATGTTTGATGTCTGTGCTTGGCTGTCCATTATGACATTATGACAGCTAATCAACAATAAAATAAAATAAAAACATGTAGACACAGACGCAGCACGGCTTATGGTGAGGATGAGTCACCACACAGGTTTCCAGAAGGAGGCGAGGGGGAGAAAAAGGGAGTGAACGTGTGAGAGCGTAAATGGAGAGAGTGAAAGACTGACAAAAAGAAGAAGCGTGTGAGAGAATGAGAAGGAGTGGAATCCACATCTCTCTCTCCGGGGACCAGGATTCAGATGTAATTAAAAAGGCTGCATGTGGTAAGGGGTCACCTAGGGAACCGGGGCTTTTATTAGACTCAGGTGTTGTCTCAGGTGTCTCACTGTGGGCTAGTGGGCTCCTGCCCATTCCATGCGACGACAACAAGCCACTAATTGCAGCGCCAATATATCTGCCGGTGCCACCACAGTAGGTCAGAGATGGAGTGAAAAACAGGCCGAATGTGTGAGGGACAGAGAGAACGAGAGAGAATTCAACGCAAGAAGATGCGAAGAGGACACATTTGTCACCCAGCCTGCCCCAAATCCAGTCCTGCAACACACTTGAGTCCACAGTAGGGTTCACAGCAGCCTTATACAACAGACTACAAAATAATCCTCCCTTTTGGCTAGTTATCATCACGCTCCCAGAATGAGCCTTTGGGGGAGCACAGCGCAGCCTTAGATGGGGCCCACCACAACACGCAGTGGCTATCCATAGAGAGGAGTGGGTGGGTGGGGGATTTATAAAGCAGTCTTCAATTCATTATCTCTGAACGAGAGGTGGAGACGTAGCCCTAATATGTTTGCAGTCTGCTACGCTGATAAGAGCCCACAGGGGAAACCCCTCTCTTGCGCTCCTCAGATGTAGCAAAACTCACTGCTTGCCAAATTGGGTTTTGAAGGACCCGCTATTGAGCAGTTTGAGTTTTATTGATCCTCACTGTTGCTTACATTTTGTGTCAATTTGTTTGAAAACCCTCTCTCTAGGACAGTATTCATCTTCCTGCAGCAACACAGTCAATGGTTAAATATTGAATAAGAGCAGAGAACTAATTCAAAATAAGAATTATAATCCTACCAGAGGCTACTAGTAAGGCTATGAAATGCATTGCCTGTACAACAGTGATTGGCTGTTTTGATGGACAGTGGCTGAGCACCTTAAAGGTAATAGGTTTAGCCTATATGGCATTGCTCACAGCAACAGTCAGGGCTGCTCAATGTAAGTCCATTAGTGCTTCCAAGTCAACTCAGTATGTCACTGGCTGTTGTCCCAATGGCCTCAACAGTCAGAGTTACAAATACACTGGTAGCCTATCTATACAGCACAGCCAGCCACGATAATCCTTATGGCCTGCCCTACTACATTATTATGTGCTAATCTATAATGTAGGGGCAGTATAGTCTAGGGGTCTAGGTGTTGGACCCCCAGCCAGAAGGTTGTAGGTTCGAGCCCCAAAGTTGGCCTACCTGTAAGCATCCTTGAGCAAGATGCCTAACCCCTATCTGCTCCATGTAATAGCACCATGTAATTGTAAGTCGCTTTGGATAAAAGCTAATTGTAATCTAGGAAATGCAGCCAGGTTAATACATTGATAAACAGCACCTGAGAGGAAATTTCAACAAAAACAACAATCCAAAACATGTCAGTCAGTGACTCATTTCAAGAGCCAGACAGGATGAGGGGAGCACAGGAAGAAGCTCTCTCATCCTCTATCAAGGGCATCTCTCTCCATTTAGAAGAGCTGGCATTATCGCTTGGCTCACGTTTTCATGTCATCTTCACATTGGAAGGGATGGGGAAGAGTCTGCTATTTTTATTCAAAGTTACACAGACCTCATTTGGCCAAACGACGTCATACTCCTATGGCAGATATGAATAGGGAATATTAACATAATTTCAGGAGGAGAAAGTGCTAAGAGCAGATGCCAGACTTGTTATTTATATGCTAGACAAAACCTCACCCACAAACACCTTGGTATGGTATACAAACATAAAAAAGTCTTAACTCTAAGCATAATACAATCAAAGTAATGAAGGAATGATTGAGTGTATATGTATGTATGTATGTATATATATATATATTAATAAAAACTTAATTACATTAATAGAAACTTCCTAATACGCATCTCAATATACCCACAATAACTGCCCCTTTAGCCCTGTATGTGCGGTGAAGCACAAGATCATGGAAACAAAAAACAGACGTGTTAGAAGTCTATTAGTCTTCCCACAAATAATAAACACCTCTCAACTATTTATATTATTATTGGAACAAATGGCAGAATTTCTCTTCACAGCATTAAAATTAGTAAAGGCATTAAAGTAAATAGGTGTAGAAAGCTACAGTCAAAGCCACAGCTTTTTGACAGATAAGGAAACGGCTTCACTCAAATCTTTTCACTTTTATCGGTACTAAATAAAATAACTTCTCAGGCACTATACTCCAACAGCCAAGAACAAATATTTGGTTTTAGATAAGAGAGGCCTCTAATTGTACGCTTAGCTTATACTTTACAATCCATAATCTTATTTTGGCTGGTTCATCCATTTCCCGTACAGCAACAAAAAGACAAACCTTTTATCTTTCAGCAGAGTGATATTCATCCTGAACATTTCATGACTTTCTAAAGATCATTTAATTTATTTACACATCAAGCATGCTTGTGTTGTACAAACACGTCAATTGTGCCAGCTCATGTCAACACTGCCATGCCAGCAGATTAACATGCCACACCTGAAGACACTCCGTGGCCCATAAAGATCTGTATGCGGTGAGTCTCAGAACACCTCTGAAGGCACTCTCCATGAATAAACATCTATGGCCTTGACATCGACAATAAGCCACTACTTCTTTCAGCCACATGATGGGCCAAAAAAGAAAGCATATTCTCACAGGAATGTTGTGGTTTAATTAAAAAGTTTACCAGTACAACTAATTACCTAGTGTTTACTTTTCTTTTGAACGTGAGGAAATGTAACAGTGTATTGATAGTTATACTCTTAAAACAACAAAAACTGAAATAGAAGTGAAATATATGTACCACAGGGCTTCCTTTCCAAAATCATGATGTCAAAACCAACACTGACCGTTCAAATCCAACATTTCAGATCTTTCTTCACTGAGAACTGTTGCAAGGTAAGGAAAACATGTAACAGCAAAGGAATCTTTGTAAAGATCATACAGCAACAGTTCATGTTAACACAGGCTGCAGCACAGGCGATTTGGTTTATCACTTTATCAACCATGCAGCCATCACGACACCAGTGAAGTGTGGATATGATTCTAGGGAGTGCCTGCCTTTATCACCATTATGTGAAGCCTCAAAACCATTAGGTCTGTGATATATTTCTTTGCAGGAGTACATGGAAAATAATAATTGTTGGTAGCTTTGACAGTTGCCTGCATAGTCTGCTGGAGGATAGAGAAAGAATTTATGAGTCTGTATTTCACATTCTGCATTATATAAATATAAACGTATTTATTTATTTTTGTTTAGGAACTGCAACCCATCATAAACCCATCACTCACGGAAAAAACACATTAACTTTGACGGAATCATTAGTGAACAGAACAGAAACAACAACTCTGAATTGAACGCTGCGTTGCCTAAACAGAAACACGCTGTTGTAATTTTCCCCCCGGGTCAGCATTTCTAGATGATGTTTGCCAGTCCGCTGCCCTTCGGATCAGTGCGCACCAATTGTCAGGGGCACAAAGAAAGGGGAAGCGCTGGATAGAGGGGAAAAAGGAATAGAGGCTGTGTGATGTAACACAGTTCTGAATGAAAAGAGACAGTCCATGTTTGGTGTGTGCTGAGGTGGGCGCATATGATGCCGTTGTAAAACGTACTTTGTTTGTTCTTCAACGTTTTCATAAAAACCTTAAAGATGTCATGTATGTATGTCAGGCCTATATATTCAGGGGACAATCCCCCTTACTCAACAGTAACAGTCCAGTTTCACGCCAAGTGACTGAACCCAAATAAAAATAGGGCACTGTACAGTGGTTTAAAAGCTTCTCTTGAATATTTCATCCCTTTACCCCCAATTTAAGTTACCCCCAGGGAAGTCTATTCTCGTTTATGGCAGACCTATGTTCCTTTACTTTTTCTTTCGAATCCTCAGTGTTTGGACCAAAATGGTGAGGCCGAGAGTGAGAGAGAGAGTAGTCTGAGATTAAAAATGTGTCTTATTGGGAACTACTCCATTAGTTTTGAATCCAATCTACATTATGAGTGATGAAGACTAATCCAGGAGATTGTTGGGGTCGGTCTTAGTAAGTTTTCACAGTGGGATGTGCCATAAAAAGATTAATCTGCACTTAGGCATGTGTGCAAAAGCTATTTTAGGCCCCCAAATATCTGGATATCTGTGCCAGATGGCCATATGCTGGTTGGACTTTAATTCCCTGAATAAAATATCCTCCAGGCCACAGTGAACAAGTGGGAAAAGGCTGTGACCGGGGGACAAAGAGTTTAGGAAGCCATTTACTTGGCATGGCCTAATCCATGAGCTTCCCAGTTCACATTAGTCAGTCAACCAGCCAAAGGTGCAGTGGCATCAGTTCACCAGCCCACCAGCCCCTTCACTCTATTACCAATAGATAGAAATAAAAGAAACATTGGTCTTAAAGTGGCTTTGTGACAACAGTTGCCAACCATTTACAATAATGTCTAATGTAAACCTTTAAAAAAGGGACAGGCTGAAGTCACTTTTGTGCAGAAGTCTAACAACATGCAAATATCTGTTACCTCCCTCTTGTACTTTGGAAACTAAACCATAGACAACAAATAGCAAAAGAGCCAAAACTAACATTCATACTAATACTAGAAAAAATCCCTGAATCCTGTAAGAGAAACAATGTTGTATGATGCCCATTTATGAACTCCAATAGAGGTAAGCATGTTTGACACATGGTAAAATAATCATTACAAGCCTCTGAGAACATGGCACTTTACTGTACACTTTATTGAGTTATGGTGACAGCATGGGCCCCGTTAACATGCAGTCCTATAGCAAAACCCTTTGGCTGTTTTTCCTGTCCTCACAACATGATCACTGCCATTGTTCATTTGGTTTTTAAGCTCTGTTCAGCCATATACAGTATCAGCCAGTGCAGATATGCAGAGAGTAATGGTGTGTTGAAATACAAGGGACTGGGAGGTAGAATGTGTCATCACTTGGGTATGAAATGGACCTTCATGGACATGTAATGAAAAAAAAGGATGTGAAGCAGATAAACCAGTTCTTATTTCTAAGACATGCAAAAGGAACGACCTACACTGATATCTTTGCCATTACTCTGTAATGTGTGAACTTTGTGATGGTGAAGCATCCCAGATTCCCGGAGTCATGGTTTTTGCACGCTGTGTGGATTACAAACATATTTTATGTAACAGAACCAACTGTCCGATCTGTTTGGGTGCTAGATTTTATTTTTGTTAGTAGCGTCTGAAATCCACTTCCACGAAAAACAATTTCGGATTTTTTTTTTTGTAATCTTATCTGTGAAGTAAGTGACTGACAATACCCTGTTGTTTTGAGAGAAACCTTCAAAACCCTGTGTCTGATAACGATCACTGTGCAAGGGATTTGTGTGGTCACAAAGGGTTTAAAGGTCAGTAATGAGAAATTAAATGAGAACAGTTCACGACTAGATGGATTCTGACGGAGGAGACAAACTGTTAACTGATGTTAATTTTAAGAATACTGTATTATTATTATCATCATCAACAGTCAACAACCACATGGGACTGTTGTCTCCCCTTAAAAAGCATGCTATACATCTTGTCAGACTATTCTTAGCATCTTTAACATATCTCCACTAATGGGGTGCCCTGTGGGGCGTGTGCTTGACCAGACAAGCGTTTACGGGAACCAGATACTGTACATGGTTCTCCCGTGTCACCCTTTTGCAGCTGTAAACAAGCTCTTTTGTTCAGCCTGGACTACTTATTGATGAGGTCAGCAGGTCCATGTTTGTCAGGCAGGCAGAAACCTGACATGCATAATCATCACCAAGGTAACCCACCCCTGAGACTATGACACCTTGACCAAGGTCAGCTACACCACTAGTCTTAGGGAATAACAGCACAAGTGATCATTCTAATATGCAGTTAGTTACAGTAGAACATGGCGTGCCTCACCTATATCATCTTACTGTAATTAGCACAAAAAGATGTACATATTCCAATTATCCAATCACTGACATAGCTGGGAATATATTTATTTCTACAATAAAAAGGACCAGTCACTATGCAGGTCACAGGGTTTTACCTGACTGTTATAAGCCAAGTAAGGTGAATCGTCTGTGCAACATAAACCTCTCTCTTTCACTGCTGTCTGCTAGTGGGATCATATTACCTAAACTTTGGAACTTTGGAGCCAGGCCTTTCTGTCTGAGAAAAAGAAAATCCTGTCACTTAAACACCTTGACACAACAGAAAAAAACATCCTACCTGTATACCATGTTAAATACTTGGTATACAGCAGGGCAGCAGGCAAAGCTTTTTGAGATGTTACATGCTAGCACCGAGCTCCAAGCAAAGCAAAAAAGAAAACTGAAAAACACATGGCTCCAATCTATCAACTTTCAGGACAGTACAGTATGCCATCTATAATATTTACTGAACAGAATCAATTTGCAAACATCAATTTGTAAAACTTAATTTAGAACTATAACGTGGCTGAGTTCATAAAAAGATATGTGCAACTGCTTTATGTAATTCTGTTATTTATTTTGTGAACAAAATCAAGTGTGACACACCATCAAGCAGATGATTCTACACATTGAGCGCCATATATACCCACTGGCTTGATTGTCATAAATAAGGTTGTGGGTTTCCTGGAACTCGATAGGCGGTGTCTAGTCAAAGTTTTACGTGAGAAGTGTTTGTACAATGGAGGGTCCAGTTAATCGGTAGGGGGGTGTACGCTCATTGGCCCCAGACCGACTTGGGCCCCACTGCGAATGCAATAACTGCATTACTTGTAGTTCTACCCCTAGTGGAACAGAGTAGAACAAATAGCGTGCTTGCTGGTCTCACAAGGTATACGTTTTGCATCTATTTGACTATTTGTATTAATCTAGCAAAGGATCTTCTGGGCTTCATCTAAATGTTTACACGCCATTGCCACTACTTTACCTATCAACAGGTTTAGAAAGGATTGGAATCTTAAAATACCTAGTGACCTGTTAGATATAGTGGAGAATGTTACCAACAATAGGAAAATGTTCCCACAATTTAGCTGTCAGTTGGTAACAACTCTCCACCCACATGATCCTGTATGGACAGGTTTACAAAGTCAACTTTAGCCTATTAAAGCCTATTACGTTTTACAGTAACATAAGAGCAGTGTGTATTCAGATCAAGGCTACAAAACTAATCCCCTCTTCTCTGAGTCAGATATAGATAAAGAATGGATAGAGAACAATGCTGGTTGTTAAGCATAGCTATTGTATTCCACCACAATATCTATTTGATCTTATAGTTTGGATTTCAGAATGCCATACACTGCCTCAAATCTTGAAAAGTGGTTATGGCTAAACTTGATTTTACAAGCCTCTTATAACTATGTAGATTAATTTAGGCCCACTTAGATATTTGACTGCTAATAAAAAATAAAATAAAAGATTAAATAATAGAAAAATGTTTGAAGCTCATAACATTGATGTAAAATGGTATACACTGCTTGCAGTACTGTTTGCAACACAGATCAAGGCTAGCCGTTATATATAGTTAGTGTAATAATGGCAGATGCACTTCTGATGACAAAGACTTTTCATAAGTTTAGTTTGACTCAACAATATTTTGTGATATGCACTTCCACATAGAAAACAAATTGAGCGACAGACACTCGCGGAAAACTGAATAAAGTGCAATTAATGTTTGATATCAGCAAACACAATTCTGCTATAGCTTTAGAGTAGCATAAAGTGTCAGCCAATCAAGGCCACCTAAATCAATTTATGTGTGAGTGTTTTCAACAAAACCTATATCCTTGCTGCTCACTACTGCATTGACTTACAAAGCCTCTATGAAAGAACAGACATATTAAACTCCTTTGTTTCTGCAGTGCTACTTGCAGAGAAATTGAACAAGCAAACAGAAATTTGATGACTGCCCATAAATGTATCCTGGCTTCCCCTCCCAACCATTCCCCCTGGCTTAATATGTCCAAATGACTAATCTGCTATATATCCAGGCCTCAGCTCTTTTCAAGTTTCTGTGTACTACTACTGATTTTGGCTCTAAAAGTAAATTTAACATCAGCAATGTCAAACAAAGTGAAAACTAAGTCACGTTAGGCCCCAGCAGTGACAAACCTTTAAAATAAATTGCTACTAAGAGAAAGGTCAAAATGCAAATAAGGTAATCCGACACAATATGAAGAATTTCTGCAGAGACTAACAGTTATAAATAATGGCGGCCATCTGGTCAATAAACAGCTATGGTTTATTCGGACAAAAATATGGGAAAATGTTGTGGTAAAAGTAACGTTTTGACAGCAGATGTGTGATTTTAAGTTTTCTATTTTTCCATTTTAAGAGACAGGGATCTCCCAGTAGAGCTGCCATCCAACCACGTCTGTCAGTGCATCATGATGCTCGATAAAAACTTGAAGTTCCTTGAAGTTTAATGCTGTACTGAACATGCGCAGGATGGCAAAGACAACATGAAGCACATTTGTAAAAATAAATAAAAAATGTGTGTAATGCAGTCTTCTTCAATTAAAAAGATGTGCAGCAGAAATCTGAAGAGTACAACAGAACAATGTACTATAATCTATAGTGCTGGCCTCAGTGATGTGTTGGTTAACTGGAATTTGCTGTGATAAGCGTTGCTGTAGCTCTACATGTGTTTATTGCATCCATTCATCCATTCACAGCACTGTAAAGACCAGCGTATTTTGTCTCTGTGTTGCTGCTGGCACACACAGCCCAGGAAATGCCTGAAGGGGAGAGGTGGAAAATAAGAGTGAGAAATAAGACAAACTGGGAAAGATTGTCTCTCCGTTCTGTGCTGATTTTGACAGGATCCTCCCTGTGTCAGAGGACTGTTTCCTTGCCTCTTACTTTTTGGCTCAGAAAGAGGGACCTCCCTCCATAACTAGAGACCCTGTTATCCTCTCACTCTCAAACCTGGCCTTGTTCCCATTCTGAGGTACAGAGACGGGGGCGGGAGCCAACTGCTCTTCCCTTTTGTGAGGAATCCTGCATGGGCATTTAGCGCATGTCCATTCTCAGCAAGGTCCTGGGCCGGTTCAGCAAAACTATTCATGGAGGGTGGGCAAGCCACAGCCCTAATCCTGCCCCCACCTCCCAGAAAGTAGGGTGTTGGTCAACAGCGGGATACAGAAGAGGGGCGGAGGCTGAGACTTGAACTGTGTGAGCTGCCTTCAGCCACGCCAAAAGGTCTCGGTTGGTGAGGAATGTGAAATGCCTCCCAAGGAAATTCCTCCTCCTCCAGGAAGTTGGGGGAAGGAAACCCAGAGAGGCTTGACACATTATAGGCGGGTGGGAGTAAACATATAAACGGGGAGTAAAGGGGGTGGTTACTCTACTGACAGGACGTAGTGAGCAGGGAGGGCCCTGAGGAAATCAGGACCGCCTAGGTCCTACGTTTTCTTCCCAGCATGGTGGAAAAAAATAAGACACTGGAACAATGTCCAATATTTCGAAAAGATCTTGCAAAAGGTGAACAAAAGCCCAAGTAGAGAAGCACATTTAAAGTAATATTCTCATTGTTGCGTTTGTGAAGAGAACACTTGTCAGTTAAAAGTGAGACTGCACAATTGTCCACGCACGCTCTAGCAATCTTATGAGTGCTTATATTAACTAATTTGGCCAAAATGAGTCCCATCTTGTGTCCAAGTGACATACTTGGACACTAAAAACACTAACGTCCGCACATTAAGTCTCTAGCTAGTCAGGTCAAATGCTCCTGAAGGCCAAAATACACCACCCCGATGTCAGGGAAAACAGTGTTCGTCTAGTCTGCCTGGGTGTATATTGAAATCAGCTGTTTTGAGGGCTGAATGGATGTGGTTGGCATCGGTCTTCTGCCTGAATCATGCTCAATCAGGCCAGGCGAGCATTGTTCAGTTTTTACACAAGTAGGAGAATCAGGGGGAACAATTTCCCAGCAAAACTCATGGGGAAGGCAGTCATAATGCTAGGCCTATTACTAGAGTTGACAGGATAATTAAAATTAGGTGGAAAATTAGTGTAAATATAGAATGTATTCATGTGCACACAGTGATATTGTTATAAGGCAAATACAGTACAGTGCCATCGTTGACTCCGATTGGCAACACAATAGCCAAGCCATCACTGCTTTGTTCCTACTATACACCTTAGAATGTTTGTTACTGTGCCCTACTGCTCTTGTGTGGAACACCGCCTGTAGCGCCCTGAGCTACTGCCATGCCGGGCCGGGGCAGCTGGGCGCAGTGGATACAAGTCCAAAATATTCCTCCTATAATTTTATTTGGTTAATACCTATTAGGCCATGGAGAGCAATCTTTCTTTGATGATATTCCCGCATCACTGCAATAAAGCTTCTGTCTGTATAAACCAGCAGCAGTATCAAATAAGTCTTTGAAGCCTCAAGGGAGCACAGCCTTCCTGTTAGCACTGGGTCAATATAGCTGTGTCAGTCGATGCAGCATTTTAAAATGTGACACAGATTAACATGGAGTACTGTGTCACATTTCTGAAGGGGCCCCAAGGATGGCCGATGGGGGCATTGTTTACAATTTCACAGGGAGCTGTAGGATTAAGAATACAGGGCCTATGTGAAGCCTCATATTACTAGCTCATCTCCTCCACCCCATTATGAAATCAGATTACTGTAGCGAGGCTGGGTTCAGGGGCGAGGCTGGGGATTGCATGTACAGCTCCCAGCTCCCAAAATCCATCTCGGTACCTCGGCCACCAATCTTTCTACCTCATAGCACTAATCCCACTAACAATCCTTATTCTATCCTCCCTTTTAAAAAAAAAATACAAAAATTCCTCTTTCTACTCTGTTAGATCAGCTCTAAGAATATTAAGCACTTTGCAATTATTGACTGTTTGAAGAGCGAATGATGACTTTTGAGTAATGTTGTGCAAATGCATAGGTGAAGTAACCTTGTTACATGATGCTGGGCTTATTCTATGGGGAATGTTATTTGCTTGCAAAAACTGGTGGTTAACCGGTTCAACTATTCAACTAAGCTATTAGGGGTGTAGTGATTTGGTTCATACAGTGGTACGGAGGTAAAGTTTGGTATACCACTGCCAATACCAATTAACTTTACTCTTTATTTGGTCAAACTGATAACTGTTTATACTGTGACACTGGATGGCATCGCTACTGTAACAATTTCTTTTTCCCCTATGTTTTTCTATGTTTAGTAATGTTTTTGTGGGTTCACTAAGCTAACCTTTTAGGACGCCACTAGAGAAAGAACAACAATACATTTGTTGTTTTGTTGTCCGTCATGACTGTCAAGAAGGAAACCCGGATTGTATCGTACAGTGTGCTGAGGCATTCCAGTGGTCTGTCAGCTGTCTCTGTCCTGCTACAGAGCCTCACCAACGTATTGGAAGACTATTTGTTGACATCTTTCCATTGTCTTATGCTCTAATTGTCGAGCAGTGCTTGCACAAAAAGGATGTTTCATCCCCCACCTAATCCCTGATACTTTGGTTTCTTTGACCAACCAAACTACGATTGGTTGTTTTACGTATTTTTTTTATTTAAATGTCAACTGTTTCACCCCTAAAAGTTTTTGTCTGCTTTAAAGATCTGCTGACAAAAGGAGATATAAGGTTTACACATGCATGTGGTGCTGACCTAGAATAAATTCTCCATACATACCTAGGTTTGTTTTTGTTAGTTCAATATATTTGCCGGCATGCACAGCACACATCCATTTGATTTCCGCTAGGATGGAACAGAACAAAACACTCAATTATTACAGAGATAAGGCCATGCCAGTCACAAGGGGATAGATTGTCTTGGCACTCATATGAATCACAGAGACATGCATGCCCGGCTGACCCAAGTCGAAACATCAGAAGTTTTTCTACTGGGCTCATCTTAGAGACCTAAATATCATGGCAATGTTCATTCAAAAGGCTTGATAGCAGCAACAACTTCTTGTAAACATTGGCACTTGGATAGGGGTAACCAAATTGCTTCATAACCCATATCCAATTAGAAAAGAGGTTAAAGGTCACAACCTTTGACCCTGAGCTACAAAAGCCTTTTAACCCCCCCCCCCCCCCCCCAACATACACTGCTATAGATTCTACATCCATAGTAGATAAACTGTCTTGACCCATGCATTAGTGTCATACCTACCTCTACCATACAAAATACTGCACAGTTCTCTCAACAAATGCTTGTCTTGCTAGATAAACAGGCCATTAAAGCTGTAGATCGAAAATAGACGCAATGCTCCCTGACGTGGTTAGTTAAAAACATATGATAGCAGCTTCACAACCACAGTAGGCTGTCAATACAAAACATTTAATTGAATGATGACAGAGGTGTCGGGAAGATCCCTCCCAAAAAGGTGTGTAGAAGCCTTATGGCTTCATTTTAATGTGTGCCAATAAACCTCCACATATGACTTGGAGGCAACTGAGGAACAAACAGCTGCACACAAAGAGGCCCAGCACTTTAAAAATCACCAAAGCCGGATTCCCATAACAGGGGCCCTGGACTGAGCTCCATGCAAGATCTTACGGAGCTGTCCAGTCTAAACACACGGAATAACCCCGACACAAAAATAGAACAGAACATTTGTAACATGCAGTGGATCTGGATTCCAAACCACCATGCCAAACAGAATCCCCAGGCTGCATACTCACCATATAAATACATTTATAAATATGTACAGGGTATGTATGTATGTATACACACACACACACACACATACATACATACACACAATAATATTTAATTACATAACACAAACGCACCAATAACAAACCTTATCCCAAATATCAACAGTGTCACAATCTTGTGTCATGAGAAATTAACCTTTATACCTCCGCCCATTAATAATCCATTACAAAGCAACCTTCACCTTTATTTATCTTTAATACAGACTGCACCTTGTATGTCATACACCATGGGGAGAGAGAAGGGAACAGGAAGATGTAATAGTTGACAATTATTAGACAGCGCTAAGTCCGCCACAGCATCTTTCAATAGCAAATTTAGCAATAGGTTAAATTTTCTCTTCAATAATAGCACTAAAATTTAGGCTTAAACGAGCCATAAAACAATGTCATAATCATTGTTTGCAACCACTCTTGGAAAATACTTCCGACAGCCATCACATTAAAATCAGCTGAATCCACATAGTTTAATTGCCAGAGTGGAATATGGTTTAAAATGTTTTTAGTATTGTAAAACTTGATTCCTCCCCACATACTCGTACATACATACATACATACGTACATACACACAAAGCAGGCACCATAGGCACATTCAGGTTGTAGCCCTCTCCTTGCCTACCCCATTCACTCCCTGGACTGGAACAGATCTAGGTCAAAGCTGATTAATGTTCCCACAGCTTCCGTGAGATGCCTGTTCAGGTGGTAACAATGCATGCTTTCTGACCATGAATACTAATAGAAAATATTAGAAACACAGTGGTCTACATTACAGGGTCTTGCATGATAATAACAACATGAACAGGGACATACCCATCCAATAACTGTTCACTAGCGTTAAGTCAACTTGCTTAGCACTGCAACGTTAACAACACTATGGCCTGCGTTTATAAATGGGATGGGTGAACTGATAAATCAAACAAATCCATGAAACACTTAGGATAATAAGTAGATATCAAGAAGCTCATATGTACTGCATAACACAGACGGTCAGACACAGACTGACGGCATCCTAGTATTTATGATTGCATTACAATGGAATGACATGCATGATGCATTCTATAACAAAGTCATATAACGTTACAGGCCTGCGTGGAATTAAGCAGCTATTTATTAATTTAACCATTTGGCTTGTTACAATTTCATTTATTTGAAAAACATTAAAGAGCCAATATTGTGGACAGAGCATAAATCTCCTCCTAGCATCATGCATGAAAACAAGTCAGATCGTAGTTGCCATCGCTTGGTAGCTTTAGCGTTAACGTTAGCTAGCGGCTACATAGCGGGCAAAGGTACAGAGGCAAACCTAATACTAAATATGTGGCAGCAAAATATATGCATGGTTAACGGTCAACACATGAAAACTCACTGTGTAACCGTACATATGAATTATTAAGCAAGCGGTATGCCGTTTTTTGACGTTGCAAGCTAACTCAACAGTACAGTACCTTGGAACACAGCTTGGAGATGAACGATCTATCTCCCACGTCGCGAAGAGGTTCATAGGCACAGGCATAGTGCCAGAGCCCGAACCCAGGACAACAGCCCCGGCCACCGCTCCGGTGGGAAAGGTTGTCGGTGCTGGCCCACCGCCACCGCTGCTAGGGTTCAGGAAAGCGGCCCGGACGCCTCCTCTCTCTACAGCCGCCGCCATCATCACCTCCACTGCCTGGTGAGCAGCTCTTGCTAACTGTCGGACTAGCGCGGGAGCTGCTGTTCTACCAGTGAACTCTCTTGTCTCTCCTAGCTCTTCCACAAGTCCACACGCTACAATGTAGGGGCTGGCTGCCTGGATATGTTGATGGGCGGGGCCTGTCGTTTCCTAATCTTTACGTTAAAGTGACAGGGGGCAGCATTTCCTTATTTTTAATCATACGTTTTGTGAATATTTGTCGATTTATGGTAATCAGTTAAACATATAGCCTACATACATTCAAATGCCAACGGGATTATGTGTAACTCCACCACTAGATGAAATGTGTATTTTATCAATTCAATGGCCTACAATCAATTTTAGCCACAAATGATTTTTCAAAGTGACAGTGAAGTGCTACCAAAGAAAGGAGAAGTTCTTCCTGTCCAGCCTGTAAAAAGTGAACATTAACTGTTAATGCCTCTGCCTACACATGTGGTTAAAGTTAATTAACCTAATTACACCATGTTTGAGGTGAGGCAATTAGCAACTCGAACAAGAAATACATGTACATGAATTGCAGCATATTCAGCCAGTTATGCCTGTCTGACCTTTACAGTCCCTTTAAAGAATAACTAAATCAGCTGTTCTTACAGAAGAGTGTCCAGCTCAAACAAAAGTTAGACAGGCCTCTCTAACCCTCTAGAAAACGTTAAGGTTACGCTTTAATGAAATGTCCATTACCGTGACTAGAAATGTTGAGATCACTTAAGGATTGTACTGCCACCTAGTGTCTGGACATTATTAGAACGTAAAACGTTAAATAATACATTTGCACCTTGTGAAAATTCCAATAGGTGGCAGACTTTCTCTGCAGAGCAAGCGACTGGAGCACACTACGCTCTCTCTTCCTGTCTCTTTCTCTTTTTCCCTTTTAGTCTTTTCCTGTCCTCTTACAGTCTCGCATGTCCTCCCTCTTTTTTTGAATTCATGCTATCTCACCCTTACACTCCCAGTGTGGTGGGTAGATGCACATGACATGACACTGTGACACCATTGATGTTTCTACAACACGGCGCTCTGACACTCCATAAGTCAACTCCCTCATTCATTGAATTCTAAAAAGGAGATGATCGCTTTATCATGACAAACGTCTTCAGCATTCAGACATTTTCCCACAAAAAGCTGCCGGAGCTTAAGTTTAGATATTTTTAAGCTTTTCCAGGGGTTTAACTTTATTTCTAATGATTATTTTAAATTTAGCGCCAGTTCTACATTGGTTACAGAGAAGATATTGCTATGAGTCTATTGTTATTTTGCATTCATTAATATATGTAGCTACTTGCACTTGAGTCTATTTGTTAGACCACATTATTCTTTAAAAGATGCTTTATTAGGGCCTGTGTCCACCAAATGCTCGTTTGCACTGGCAGCACCCACGACCTCATTTTTAGAGCGCTTCCAGAGCGCTCCTCTCAAGCGCTTATAGTTGCTAGGTTACAAAACCCATCTTCTAGCACTTCCTCATGACTTTGTTGTTAACGTCAATAGTAGCCTATACTGTAGTCTCTATTACCTTAGTTAACTTTAGAAAGGTTAGCTAAAACGATGGGAAAAAAATCGCCTGAGCTTCAATGATGTTAGTGACAGCTAGGATCAGTTCCTCGTCCGCCATTAATGATATAGAATGTCCCGCCCCCTCCTCGAATTTAATTGTCCGACAAGAGAGAAGTGGCATTGACGAGGGGGCGGAGCAGGGAAAATAGCTGTAGACCGCTGAGGGCATTTTTGCGCCGAGGACATTGAGCGCTCAGCGCTGTCAACGCTGAACTTCTCTGTATAGAAAATAGATGCTGTTAGCGCTAAAAAAAAAAAGAAAAAAAAAACGCATTTAGTGGACACAGGCCACTACATCTTCTTCAGAAGATTGCGTTGTGTTGTTTTGCCCGCACAACAGTATCAAAGAGAGAGATTTTTCAAGACACTTTCAGTCAAGCTAAAATCTGCTCAAGGTTTTAAAACTGCAGTCACATATGTTCACGTTTAAATATAACTTCAAGAACACTGGGTCGTCAAAGCGAGCACGTTGAGCATCAGACTCAGAGGAAATAATGATATTTTCGCTTTTGCTTCTCTCTTAGTCTTCCAAATGGTAGGCGTATATCATTATCATATTTTTGTTTCTACCCTTGAAGGATCCATCTGAGAGTTTTCAATAACACTAAAAAGGAATAAGACATGAGACAAACTTTCAGGCATTGTTATGTAAGATATTATCCCATATGCTTAGAAAATACAAAAATGTGTTAATCTGTTTTAGAATAAAGTTAGGTTCAACCAGATTATGCAGCAAAGTTTGCACCATATTGACACAGTAATAAGAATTGGCTAAGGTTGCTTGAGAGGCTCAATTGAAATATATGCAGAGCCATATGTTTATTCCTGAGGAGCTGAGCTTAGCGACTTGGTGTTGATGAGTATGAATAGTATGTGTAGGAGTGGAATGCTACCTGCAGCACAAACGAGGGAACGTCTGTCTTTATCTTAGTTGTTGCCTCTGGAGACACAGTCAACATCTGCCATTCAAGCCTTTGGCCATTTTTTGTAATGCTAAAAGAATTACAAAGATTCAAAAGAGATGATGTAGAATGGTTTAAATATTTATACATATTGACTTGACTGGATGTATCTATTTTTATGTTTTCTATTAGGGTTTTGGATACTAGTAATGACTTTCTTCATACAGTAGGCTATAATCATACCCGATGCTGTCATTAAATGCAAGTCTGTAAAATACTGTTATTACAAATATCAGAGAATGACCACATCCACACTGATCCTGAAGAAAAGGGTTGATGATATGCCATGAAAACGTATCCATTTAACAGCATATCATGGGAGGTCTAATTCATCAAGCAAACTGCAACACACGGTTACTTTTTAATGTATTTAATTTCAAACGCACTTATATTACGCTGGGCTTCAACCTTAGCTAAGAGATATTGCCCTCTGGTGTGCAGTCAGACACCATTTAAAGGTAATACTTATTTGTAATCTGCTGAAAAGATTGCTACATGCCCAGCTGGAGCGAATCAATCCAAGGCACATATATTTCACCTTGATAAGGCCCCTCTATTCCTCCCTCACTACTAATCACACTTCAAAACACTGCGGGCAGCTAATAATCTGCTGATCTAATTACGTTTTCTTCAGCCCAGCAAATTAAGGATATTATATCTCATGGATCATGTTCGTGCTTGCTGCATAATCGATGTACAGTTTTCTCTTTTTTTTCTTCTCTTTTTTTGGTTCACACTAGGTTCCATTCACATTGTTTAGTTATTCCAACAGTGTCTTTCATATCTTGTGATTCAATATTGACCATGTGTTTTAAGTCGATATATGTTTAAAGAAGACCTGTCATGAAAGGATTACCACATTTTTGGGACAGGGGCAGGAGTCATCTCTCTAAGAAATATGTGGAGGTTATGATTGACATCAGCAAAGGCAATTCACAAGACCTTTACATGATAGAAAGAGGCATACCAAAACTTATTATTTTAATGGGTTTCCAAGCCATTGTATCATCCTTCATCAATGTGTCTGCTTGCGTATAGAAACTCTCCATATGCTATGCAGTAGACTCTAATGGCATCATCTCTCTTTAATTTCTCCTATACACTTCAGCAGACAGCTGAGAGCAATAGCGGGAAAGATGGAGAGAGAGATAGACATACAGAAAGCAAATGTAAGAATGAAAAAAGGCCCCAATCCTAAACGTGAAAACAGTTCAACTGAAAAACAATCCCCCATGGTACACCATCTTAAAATCTAATGTTAGTTTTGCAGTTCACGTAAGTACGCTTATTGTATTGAGTGCAGCACTTCTGTTCTCTGGAGTGGGTTCAGCCACACTCCCTGGACACGCATTGTGTGTTGCACTAGACAATGTCTTCCAGAAAGAGAGCAGTCCCACGGCTATGCATGGCATTAACATGAAAGTAAGCAAGGTAGGAGACAGCTGAGGAGTGTGCGAGACAGAGAGCATAGAGGAGTCCTCGTGAGAGGTGGTATTAGAGCACCAGGGTGGGATTTGGAAGGCCGGGCCGCCACACAAAAGATATCTCTGGACGAAAGCCAGTGTTGGTGGTGAATATCTCCTACCATTGAGCAGCCTATTAAATTGGACGCATGAGGTACACCTGCTCTGTCTGCCTCTAATTCATTATGATGGGAACCATTGTTGAAAGGAGCCGTTTTGCATTTAGATTTCCCAGAGTAAAAAAAGGGGAGCAGAGGGGAATTTCCTGCTTTTTTAGCATTTTTCTCCAACAGGAGATGCATCCTAATGAGTCCTCTCTTGCTCAGGTGATTATTTTCTGCCGTGGCGTTGGAACTGACTTTATATTGCATGTTTTCTCCTCTATTAACCCACATATCCAAACAGACAGCCCTGGGGTATGTTTGATTGCTACTTTCCACTCCTTTGAACTCCACAGCAATCAGTCAGCCCAAACGTCAGCTGTTTTCCCGCCATGAAATTGAAAAGGTATCTGTCTATTACAGAATTCCCCGAAGCCACCTAATGAGGAACAATCTTCCCCAAAAATGACAGCTTTGAACTTTTGGGGGCATCGGAGGCCATGTTAGCGATCTCTAGCTACCTCTGTTTGGCATGCACATCATTATGAATGCAGTCGATGTGACGCACAAGATTTAGCCCCTCTTTTGTCTGATGCCTATAATACCATACTGTCTCTCTAAGCAGAAGGACACTGGAGATTATATGTCAGTTATCGCCTGTGGTGCTTATCACAATTAAAAGAGAAAACATGCTCCGACAGTGTATAGAGGGATGAGCCTAAAATATCTTCTCCCTCAAAGGCCACAGATTGACTTTACCCGCTGCAACAAGCACGCATACATATAGAAAGGTTAATAGGGTAGTAAGGGTAGCAGGTGTGAGTCATTACATCATGTATGTCATGGTCTACTCCTGGTTCTCAGTGCGTCTCACTGGTCGCTCTTTGCTGGGCACTGCTGTGCATTCATACACTTTAATCTTTTTCCATTAAGAAAATGTACATTTAGGCTGCTTAACAGCCCAAAATAAGTATAGGCAACTCAACGCTGATATATATCCTCTAACCTTTGAAGTCCTCCACACATCTGTTATGTTTTAGATACATAATACATCCTGTATATATACACTACAGTATAGATATGTTGTTTTTTAAAAGAAGAAAGTTGTCAATCTTTATGTTTACCATAATTTGAAATGTCCATTTCTGTCCTCAGACATTTTTTAGACTTTGGAGATTTCTTTTCAGCAACTAGATAGTTTGATTAACTTTTTTATTTATTGCTTTCTATTTAATAAAAATCCAATATAAAAATGTGTCTCTGGACCATCAAACTTGAAAACAAACTGACTTTGATGTCTGAATGGAAATACTCCCAGGACCAAGCAACCAGCCACCATGTTCATATTTCCTGAGTTGTGGTGAACGGATCGATGGTGCACTTCAAGGGAACAGGGTACTTTTGATAAAGCCTGAGTCTGACAGGATCCTGCTGTTTCAATGGCACCACCCACACCACATGATGGTAGAGTTATCTAGGCTTCCAGTTACAAAGTAAATGTGCCTTTGCCTTTCCCGCTGAGCTTAGTCTGTGCTACTTAAAGTAGAAAAATGCCTTGTTTTAGACCACACAAAAAAGATACATCTGTAAAAAAGCTATGTTTATTATCTTAAATATGTTTTAAGTAATGTACTCATGTGAGAGGGACATACAAATTTGTTTAATAGGTATATAATGAGCTATTTTAGTGTACATAGTGTGTCCATCTCATGAAGGTTACCATGTTTATAGCTAGGCTATTAGCCTAGCATTGGTTCTGCTGCACCCACACTGATAGGTGTCAGTATACAATCTAAGAACAGCTATTTCTCAACGCAAGATAGAACTTCAGGGACAACACCTTAATGCTTCTTTAGAAGATGTTTATAGTTATTTCTAGTGAAGGTGTTTAAGGTGGCACAGTGTTGGATTTAGAGGTGCCCCCCAGCAAACACTGAACTGTGACAAACAGCATGGAACACATTGTTAATGTCAGAATGGCAGATGCCCCCCACTCACCTTTGTCTGGAACCTGTCACGGATGTGAGCACCGCCTCGACCACAGACACTTAAGGCTAGCACGGGACACTGATCATATCTGATTTTACTGACAGTGCAGAACAGGAGAAAGAAATCACAAACACTGCACAGAGTTTTCTTGTTTATGAGCTTGAAATGCTAGAGCATTTTCCTGACCTCTTTCAAAAGCAAACTATGTCAAAGTGGCACTGTTGTGTTTGAGGCCAAATACATCCAGAATTTGAATATGAAAAACGTAGGAGAACGTAAATTTAGACACGAACCTATACACTAAAACCATATAAAGCCTGTAACTCTGTACTGTGGAATTTCATGTGTGGCCTGACCCACCGCTGAGTGGCCCTAGGAATATTTCAAAAGAAACAGGAGATTATGATTTGTTATGGTCGGGCATAAGATGATATGATGCTATTAGGCTTACAATATGAATTATGGATAAATATTCGGTGAGAATTACCTGTAAATTCATGTCATCGACAGCCCAGGTGGCAGACGGCCATGCACTTTGCTGGAGCACTGGTAATTTTCTGAAGTTGTGTTAACAAGATTAAGACTTGGTTTATGCTGTACGATGCTGTGTGAACAATGACTGTGAAGGCTCGTGCTGCTGGGGCTGCAGGGATTGGAACAGCATAGGAATTTGAAATCTAAAATGGTCTGTTATCTCGGCCAAGGATGAGTACGAGCACCAGATGTTATCGTTATGTGGGTAATGGGTTATCACATCTCAGGGCAGAGATTATGGATTTATTATCCCTCCCTCCGTCTCGTGGACATTATTGAAGGAGGTCTCATTATCTTGTCAACACACCGTCACCTCCATGTGTCTGCATCCTATCCCCAACCTGACGCCGGGCCACAAATCAGCTTAGTTTCTGTCACCCCATTTACCCTCTTCACACCAATCTCAATCGCACCTTACTGTCATAAACATATCATTGAATTCCAGCTGCATTACTTTCTGGTTATTAACTTACAAATTGCCCTGCAAAAGTCAATGGGAAGTTTTGCCCACAGTCAGGGGTTGGAAAGTCGATATGGTTTGTTTGACTTTGCAGACAGTTTTTAATCTATGTAACAGATATTTATCATGTTTTATTACTCATTACTATTCTCATTCCAGTATTGTCTTTAACATCAAAGGCCTAATAAAGTGTTTTAAATGTAAATCAGCTGAATTTATTCTGCCAGATGTTTGGTAGGGAGCTACCTATTTGGATAAGCAACACCAATATTTTGTGATTGGAATATACACCGGTAAACTATCAAATCTAAGCTTGGGTCTTCAAATTTGCAGCATTTTTGTGGGCATCTTCTAATGTTATATACAC
Source organism: Percopsis omiscomaycus (assembly GCA_027575585.1). Classification (NCBI taxonomy): domain Eukaryota; kingdom Metazoa; phylum Chordata; class Actinopteri; order Percopsiformes; family Percopsidae; genus Percopsis; species Percopsis omiscomaycus. The sequence continues at coordinate 16,378 of JAODLI010039973.1, read as the reverse complement.
ATATACACATATACTTTTGGCTTTTTTGGAAAAAGTGAAGCCCCTTACAAGGATAGAAATGTGCAGCATGTCATTGCCATGCAGGGAATCCTGCATTGACCCAAATCTGACAAAGACACAGCCATCAATTGATTCTCTTATTGAGAACACTAAAGAGTCTGTCCCAGTGCCCAGTGCTCTCTGCCTCCAGAAGCGTGGCATCATTTATTATTAAGAGACCACTAAATTAAAAGCCTCAGCCACCACGCTGAGAAAACAGCCACGAACTGCTTTAACTTCTTCCTCTGATCTGCATGAAATCAAACATTAGGACTAGGTGCTACATTTATAGCAACTTTTATCAGAAACTGCTAACATCACAGCCGCTTTCAGAAGATATTAGAATTGTGTAAACCATCGAGCTGGACCGTATTCATCTTTATGCAAAGCGACTTACAGTGAGTACAGTTAGCATTAAGGAGCAGGTACTGTGGTTATGTTAAGGAGCATGTAGGGAACAAACGTCTTGCTCAAAGATCCTTGCTGCTAGATCAGGCGTTGAACCCAGGCCTTTTCAGTTAGTAGACAAAGACCCTCACCGTTAGGCTCTAAGATGTTGTTTTTATATTACCATACAATGCACATATATGTATGTATTTACTTATCATAGAATGTTATACATTGAGAGGCATTTCTTTGTAATTGGGGTGCATGTAATATTTCAGGTGGGGATGTTTGTTTGCAAATTTCAGTTGGATATACTGTATATTTGAGAAAGTGTCCAAAGACCATACATAGCATCAATACAGCAGGGCTTGCGTTTTCAGGGCTTTTTCTCTGCCTTGCTTTGCACACTGCCCGCGGATTGCTTGCAGATTTGATCCCCCCTGCACTCTCTATGTAATTTGCTCATGATATACATTGCACTACATTGATCGTGCAGTATTAACATAATATTATGCATGCTTAAGGACAGTTATGTAGAATCATGAATATATTATAACATATTATGACAACAATTCAGGTGAGAAAAAAAGCATTTGACATTTTGCTTCTACAATTTATTACAAATAATATATATGTATCGACGGAGACATTAATTTTAGATAGTTATTACATAATGCACATTATTATTACATTTTAATCACACATAAAGTCGCCGCATTTTGTAAGGCTACATTTTGCTTTCAAGCTACTTATTACAAAATGCAGCAAATTGTTACAAAATGCGGGATACATAATGAAGTGAAAAGTTATTACTTAACGCGTTGCTACACGTTTAGACTTGTCACATTTTTTTTTTCATGACATAAGTTCATATATACAGTACATATTCATACAGTAAACCAGGTTCATTAAAGAAAGTTAGATGAAGAAAAAATTCACTGAGCTCCTACTGTATGTATGACACATGACATTTTATCACCTTGCCAATTACTGTTAGATTTTCTGAGCCCACATTATTATATAGACTAGAGAACATATTATGTTAATGATGTTTTGTTCCTTGTATTGCTTGATAGACTCCATTAAATCAAGTTTATTTATATAGCCCTCAATCATATTACAGCCTCAAAGGGCTGCATATGCACACTGCATTGATACTCTTTCAATCACACCACTCGTCATTACAAACATAGATTATAAGGGAATAAAAATGGAAAACAATGTCATGCATGGTAATGGTTTGAAGGGTGAGGCTTTGTCGAGGCACCATATTATTGCAGAGTAAGCGGTGAGCAATCTGCTTGTTGGCAATGACCGTAGCGTTGGTGTCAGTCAGTGTGGTTTTTGCTGACTTTGTTCTCTCGTGGTGGGCATCAGAGGAAATAGAGGAACAGATGATAGAGACCTCAGAGCCTTGTAGGAGCAGCCAGCCATGTAAATGGCAAACAGTCTGCAGGACATTGAGGAAAAACCTAGATAAGAATTTTGTCTTATCATAAATCCCACAACTGAATTATTCATATGAGGCAATTATAGTTTATCTCTTTTGCAAGTCAGTCGAAAGAGGGCATAAAATAGTTCTTTGAAGTATCAAACAGTTGTGCAGTTGGTTTAGAAAACAAGTTCACAATTTCACTAGTGACAGGAAACCATTGACTGCTAGATTGGTTTACAGTGGTCGTGTTGGAATTCCTCAGTATGCGCAACATACTTAAATATGTACAGCATCTCACATACTATTAATACATATTAATAGTGGGTAGAATGCAAAAGCACCACATGCTACAGCCAGAACACTGCTGCATGCTGTAATCCAAAATAAAATGGCTGTTGTGACAGCCCCGCAAAATTACTTACTTCTTTATCAAACATATAAAAAATATATTATGAACTGTGTATTCAATGCCATGGTAAGGAACAGTCTTTCCAAGAAATTAGTAAATAAATGACATCAAGGTGCAAAGCATTGTGGAAAAATCCCCCAGGTTGAGCTCGGTCTTTCAAGCCAATTTAATCTCTATTTTTTCAGGATAATAATACCCTGAAAAGATAAAATCACTGTGTACAAGTAATGTCACATTTGAGTACCAACTAGAAACCTATTGTTCAGAGGGCATGATTGTTCAGTCCAGGCTCACCAAGTTCATTTTCAACACTTAATTATGCTAACAAATAAACAAACTTGTTTTCAAATATACCCTGCATAAAGTTTGTTAAGTGATGGAAATGGTTTTTCTCTATATAATCTGCTTTCTAGCTGTCAGAATGCCAGTAAGAATTTCAAACCTGAAAAAGTGGCACCGTTGGTCACACATGGCTATATAAATGTCAATATTGCACAATATTGCAATGGAACCAAGTTTGCCCCAAGTGTGCTTCCAAGCTCTGAAGGACGTCTCATTTTACCAGACAGTTAGGGCTGCCGGCACCCTCTATATGTCACGCTGATGCCTCTCTTGCCTGGGGCTTGGAAGCGCACAGTAGTGTTTGCTTTTACTACTTGAAGGTCCTTTGGATCAGCCCTAAAAGAGAAGAGATAGAAGCACTGTGTTGACCTGTCTTTGTCCCTAGGTATGCATGCTGAATCACCCCCTGCCTCACCTGTGTGACAGGCCCAGGCTCTTGGGGAAGGCCAAAGCCTCGACAGAAAATGACCTGATCTCCAGTGGCAATTTTCCAAGTTTATGATTTCCAAGTTTATTTATCAAATACACAAGACAGCAGCAGCAACGAAGGTAATGCTTAGATATAGTGCACACTTGACTCTGCAGACACAAGACACAAGACAATCAACAAAAAATAAAAATGTTCATAAAGAATATAAAGTGAAATAGTAGTAAAAACAATAAAATTGAATATATTCAATAAACATATGAAATAAATTAAAAAAGTGTAACAGAATGAGGTGACTGTTCTTTACAGTGTTTACTGAAATGTGCACCTGACCCTCTTCCCACCAACGATATAAACATCTTGACCTCCTCATCTGGACACGCTATCTTTTATACACATAGAACTGCTTACGTCCAGTCAATGCATGGGACACCTACACCTTTATTTATTCCTACATAAGCATTTCATTCTTTCAATACTTACCTACTGAAATGTGTGTGATCTGGTACTGTAAAAAAGGTGAAGGCACATATTTTACCACTGCCAATGAAATAGCACAAATACATGAAAACATTGATGTCATCTAGAGATATTGTTGAAGGTTAAATATCTCTCAAAATGTTTGCATATATTTTCTTTTAGAAACACTAAGCACACCATATTACAGCTATAATCGCAGTCGCCATATAGTCTCAGTTCAATGATGTCCCAGTTAGACATCATTGAACTATTTCTGCTTGTACTCAGTATACACTATACAAAACTGAAGCTGTTTTATGAAGTATAAACATTCAAAGAAAACCCTAATGGCCACTGATGGTGCAATAAAAGCACATTAAGAGACAAAAATCAATAATGGGACAGTCCTGGCAAGATTCCAACATTTAGCCATGTCCCTCAGTTCAAGCCACTCTGACAGTGAAATTATGGAGAAACAGCAAACAACACCCAGCAAACAATGCACTGCCCTTAGTGAGATGTATGCTTAAACACACACACTTTCTTCCTACACTTTCCCCCAGACAGAAACAGAAACACCTCAGACTGAACATGACTCCAGAATTGGATTGAATTGTTAGTCTTTCTTTTCCGGCCTGTAGAGAATTGTATGATACGTAGAACAAAGTAATGCAGCCCAACACTTCATTGCCAGGGCTGAAAAAGGATTAGCTCCCCCTATGTATGTTAGCAGAAACTCTGGTGGTAGATAAATAATGGAATGCGGGCTATATAATGAATGAACATCTTTCAAATGAGCATTGTTAGACAGCGGTTGAAGTGGGATAAGTGTTGGGATGGCCTGTTGAGAATTGAAACTGAGTACTCCTTGGGAGAACCATGGCCAAATGTGCCTGCGGCCTCATATACCAGGCAGGAGATCAGAGGAACAGCTCTCCCATGAAGATTTGACTGGCATGAAAGTGGGAGTAGGGAATAAACTGTGAAAGAGATGACTGTGGCAGAATGACGTTTCACTTGGACATTGTTTTTCCCTTTGCGGTTTGCTGGGTTCCTATCCTGGGTTCTTACCTTGTTACCTTGGCTATAAGGGGAGGGGTTCATGTGTGGGAGGCATCTGAGCTTTCAGGTGTGGGAGGATCATGCGCTCTTTGAGTTTCAAACCAAAACAACAGTGTTTTTCGTAACACTGGTTTCAACTGCAAGGGCAATTTGGAACACAGACGTGTCCCTTTGTTTATTATACTATACTGTATTTCAGCACTCTCTTTTCCTGCAAGTTATTTGTAGTGTCAAAAACTATCAACAAATGCAGTCTGATAAATCATTATTTTTAAGCTACATCGCTTAATGCCGAGCATGATTTTGTTTTATGTCCTTTTTTAACGTGCGCTGTTTTTTGCTAATTCAGCAGTTTCCAAGGGCTTCAGCAGGGATAAAGGGAATGGTAAAATGCAGTTCCAGTTGCTATCCTTGAATTCTTTTAGTATTACTCTTTAAAATGATGTTGCTTTTTTAGTATCCATTCGTTTTTAGAAAGAAAAACAACCTTCTCCTTTCTTCTGTGGCCGTCTCTTTGTCCAAGAAGTAATTCTTTGTATGAACAGCTGCTGTATTGTGAGACAAGATCAATTCCACAGCAACAAATCACATTGAACTTTTGACGATTATGCTACATTTATTCTGTTTGTACACGCCAATGTACATTAGTGGATGAATGAACAGTGACAAAGCTTGGGATTATGTTATCGGTTGAAGTCATGATGTCCAAGATCTATACTAAATATAAGCATACAGTACAGTATGTGTTTAAACAGAAATTGATCCTTGGTGTTTTATTTATTATATTATATTTATTATATTATATTTATAGATTTATAGTGAGCACAGGTGGGTCCACCTGCTGGGCATTTCTGCCTGACGTACCTCCGACGGTGCCATTGTGCCGGCTGCAGGGTCGTCAGCTGGGAGCCACCCTTCACTAATGTTTCGCTTCTTTAATCCCAGAACATCTTGAGGTGGTGGAGCAGCGGCAGGGACGTCTCCCTATTGCCCCCTGCAACCAGCCCTAGGATCCTTGCGTTCCCCACGCCTTGTCCTTTCTTCGGAGCCAGAGCCAGAAGCTCCCTTGTTCCACCTCCTCCTCTGCCAGCCTTCCTTAGCTTGGAGCCTGTGATCCCAAGAGACTTCAGGAACCGCTGGGTGGACGTTCCAGTGTAGCCTCTTCAACCAACTTCCACTGGATAGGTGAAAGCCCTCCACCCTGCTCGTGAGCACACAGCTGCCAGCTCTGTAAACTTTTCCTTCTTTCTCTCCAAGGCAGCCTTCATTCCCTCTTCCCACAGTCAATTTGGCCATAGTAACTATCCAAGTATAGAGGTGAACCAGAGCACAATATCTGGCCATAGGGAGGTTGTGGTGATCTCTTGTGGGAACTTCAACTGACGGTCGAGGTCAGCTCTCAGCTCTATTATTTAATATTGTCTGTTTGTTTTGATGTAGCGATTGTGGAATATATTGCCTTACTCTGCCCAGTAAAGTGAGAGAAACACACAAAGGTCGTATTTAAACAAAGCTTAAATACTATTTCTGCACAGTATGATGACTGACCCTTAGCTCCAATGTCTTATATGGCCAAGGGTCCCATGTGAGAGCGAAAGAAAGCTATTAACGTCTAAAAAATGATTTTGACTGAACATTCATTGCAGAGACCTGAGGAGATTTGTCATCCAGTATATCAAGTTTTATAAGGGAATACAAAATACCCATCATTCTACAATGTAGGATGATACACAGAAGAAAAGCTCTTTCCGGTAATAACCATTTACCGACCAGGTCATGCTGATCTCCTGAAAATCTTATTTCAACTAAAGGGATTGTCAAAGACCTGCTCCAACAGCACTTTTTGTAATGAACGTTTTCTCCACTTTAATTTCCTCTATTCAAGCAGAGCTTTGCATTTCTTTCATAACCCCCTCTCTATTTTTCATCCAGGCGTGTTACATGCAATGTTACATGCAATTAACCTCCGCTCTATAGAATAACCTTCAACTTCACTCGTATCAGCTTTAGTGCTAATTTGTAATGCTGCTTATCATTTGTAGACACCTGTTTTTTCACAATTTGATAAATATGAAAAAGTACAGTGCTTTTGTAAGGAGTGATTTTGTGATTGTCTTTTCACCAGGGCTGTTTTGTGCAGTGAAGTCTTGCAGAAGAGTATTCTTGTAGCTCCAGTATTTGCATTCAGTATACAGTATTACATACAGTATTCTATGAGGAGGAAGATCATAAGAAGTAGGCCCCACATCCTATTTTGCTCTTTTGCATGACAGTTGAAAAATTCATATTAAAAAATTATCACAAAGCTGTATACACAACCAGTCTGTGCGATTTTAACTGTTTGTGGCATCATTTCTTTGTATTGAGGCTTTTCCACTGGCACTTTTGGCCCCGTCGAGTCAAGCCATGCCATGCTGATTTGCGTTTCCATTACCAGTTTAAATGCTCGGCGCGTTTAAGCTGATCAGAAATGGTGGAGGCCATGGAATAAATATTTTCGGTGGATGAAAAATTATTATAGGCTATTGTAATTTTAGTCATATAGAGTTTTTCTTTGTAATTTTATTATATATCTGAGGAAAATCTTTTCATTATACCTTTGTATTTCCTACATTACCCGGGTACCTTTGGGTATCCATGTTGCTGGTGCCATGCAGCGGGGTTCTAACGACTTACTACACGACTTCCCACTTAAACGCAAAGTATTTAGTGTACACCCCCTCCCATGTCTTAATCACAAGCTCACGAGTTCCATTTGAAGGCAGCAACACACAGGGAGAGACCAGAGACATTATGGCCACTATATAGCCATCTTGGTAATGGCCACGGGCAGTTATTTTGGGCTAACAAGACTATCTAAATGAATGGGGAGAGAGTCACTTTCCTTGTCTGAAAGCTGCTGTGTGACAGGATGCACTAAAAATTAGATATTTCACCATGTCCAAGGAATATTGTTATTTATGTAGGTTTTCCTATTCTTCCTGTTGAAGCCTCGCGCCTTATTGCCTGTATCCACCTAAGAAGACGCAAGCCCGTCTACAAACCAATCAATGTCAAGTATGGAGAGACGCAGCCCACGTAGTCGATGGCGACAGGACGTAGGCATGTGATGCAAAGTTCTTCTTTGTCAATACTTGATCTTCAACAAATTGGCAAATAAATTAGACTCTTGGTCTTAATGGGCAATACTTTTTGAGAATCACTAGGAATGGGCCAACACTTCTTTGCTGCTTCGGTTTTGGCATCGCTTCGACTCCACATCCTAGCACAAGAACAATTAAATAAGGACATTTGCGGTGTTTACATTTGAGGTTTTTCTTGTTGGGGTGGAACGCCATCGTGCAGAAATAATGGATTGGGGCTGCTGCGGGCAGGGTGCTGGATAATGTAAACTCCCAGATGTTATTGGATTCCCACAGATTGTCAGACAGGACATTCAATCTCCCTCTCTCTAGGAGCCTCGAGTCCTTTGAGCTATTGAGATGAAACAAATATATAAATGAACCATTTTCTTCAGGGTAACAACTATAAGAGAGATACTACTTAAGAACAAACCCTCAGCAGCCAACATAATTGACCTACTAAACCCATGCAAAGAACAAGGTTGATATTTGAAGGTGACTATTTTGACTGTAATTTGATCACTGCCACCAGAACTGCAGGGCTTATGAAACAGTGTGCTAGCCTGGTAGGACCGTCCTTATTTTGCAAGTTCCCTGTGCAAATAAGTCTGTGCAAACTCATCAGAACAACGTATGAGAGTCATATTTAAACACAAGTGCTAGAGTGTGGGATCCGTGGGCAGGAAGGAGAGAGGCCGAGTCCGGGGCTGGAGATGAGTGTGGCAGCGTGGTTGCGGATAGGCAGGCAGGCAGGTAGGCCGGCAGGCAGGCAGGTAGGCAGGAGGGTAGAGGGCAGGCAGGCAGGCAGGCAGGCAGGCAGGCAGGCAGGCAGGCATGCAGTCAGGCAGGCAGTCAGGCAGGTAGGCAGGCAGGCAGGCAGGCAGGCAGGCAGGCAGGTAGGTAGGTAGACTGGCAGACAGGCAGGCAGGCAGACAGGCAGACAGGCAGGCAGGTAGACTGGCAGGGCGACAGGCAGGCAGGCATGCAGTCAGGAGGGTAGAGGGCAGGCAGGCAGGCAGGTAGGCAGGCAGACAGGCAGGTTGGTAGGTAGACTGGTAGACAGGCAGGCAGACAGGCAGGCAGGTAGGTAGGTAGACTGGCAGACAGGCAGGCAGGCAGGCAGGCAGGTAGACCGGCAGACAGGTAGGCTGGCAGGCAGGCAGGCAGGTAGACTGGCAGACAGGCAGGCAGACAGGCCGGCAGCCCCTGGAGGTGAGTGTGGCAGTGACAGCGGATATGCAGGCAAGCGGCAGACAGGTGGGGAGTGACCCTGATCACAGGGGAGAGAAGTTAGAGAGAAATCGTTTTAGTGTTTTATTACCCTACCTGTCAAATGTCCTGAAATACAGTCTTATCTTTCAAAATGGCAATCTATTAAAAATGTCCAGGTTAACGTTTATCAACAGCAAAGAAAGTTTCCTCTGTTCAATGTGAGTTTTATTAAGATTCTGCGGGGATTCAGCGTGGCTATGGATTCTAGATATTGCTCTGATTGTGAAGATGATGTTGGAAATGTGGGTGGTAGTGGCACTGCTCGCTGTGTTTTATATGTTAGTTAATAAGTAGAGTACTGTATGTGACTCTAGGTAGGGACAAATAGTTGGTGTATGCAATTGCCATTGCATACAGTGGTATAAGGCAGATGCCTCTACGATAACAGCAGGCATGGCAAATGGTCCAGAGCGCAAACATTCAAGGTAATTATGGAGTAATTACCCTGTATTGCTGCCATATGGGAACCAACTGAATACACTACATCTTATTTTCATCCAGCGATGGCTCCATCACCAATGTAATATCATATTGAGAGAGATTCACTTGCAATTTAATTTCATTGTTAACAATAGCCCACAAATTATAAGATCTAAATGGACAAATGGTTAATGTAAGCTTTATGTGCTGTGGGCAGCTTTATATCGGGGGGAGGAGGACAAAATAAATCCCAAATATATATTGTTAACACTTACTAAAATGCCAGTTACATTTATTAAAGAATGATTATTCTTGATTACTGACCATACTAAAGCATAATAAAATGAATTAACTATATCATTTGTTTGCCATTATCTCTGTGACCACTTAAATTTTGCTGAAGACTCTTCACTGTGTTTTCCTGAAAGATGGATGTAATCAATCGTATACAAGCCCAAGGTTTTCATATTTGCTGCAACAAATTATGCGCTCTGACAACTGTTGGGGTAACCCCTTGCTATTGATCTTGCAAAGCATACCTGTAATGTAGCTTCCAGCTCACTGGGTTTTTGATGTTCCTGTCTCCCTGGTACGCTGCTGAAATGTCCCCCCACCGAAACCATCCCCAGCCTGAGCAGAGAGATCACCTGCGTCAGTGAAACCTACACGTAATCGCTTATCAACACCGGACGCGCTAAGCCCGCTATCTTCACGGTAATTTGTCGTTAGGGATAAGTTTTAGGGATACGTTTTTGGCCATTTTCATGCTTGCATTCACACACAAGCAAACAATCTCATTAATAAACAATGAGCACACACATACATTATGTACAACTCCTTTAGGCCTTAATTTTATAGATGTAGGACAAACAGAATAAACAAGATTGGTAATCAAATATCTAGAGTGAACATAATTCTTCATAAATATCAAGGCAGTATGTGCTTACAAATAAGTCCCAATAACATGAGTTACCTATGTGGTTGTCTTGCGATGACCACACTTTCTCTTGCGTGTAGAGCAAAGTTTACCCCGCTGACGATATTGATAGCCGCCACTGTGGGCATAGTTTTACTTATTGTTGGCTGTGAGATACCAAACCTATCCCCGATCTCATGCTGAAAGGTCCCTGTGGCCAAAAACCCCAATGTGGAGAGCACCTGCACTGGCACAGCTATGGCATTGGATCGTCAGGTTTCTCTCCTCAACTGAGGCTCCAAATTGTGGCATAATTCTATGAGATTCCTTGGGAGATGAAAGCGACTGAATAGCTAGTCACTTTCCAGAGATCCCTGCGGTCCCGAAAAACCCTCTCACATCTTAGGGGCGCATAGAGGTCTTCTAAACAAACCAGAGCTGCCATTGCCGAGATTTGATTAATGAATGGATCTTATGTCTGTGGTCTCCCATAATTTGAAAATCCTCTAGTGTGCACCAGGCATTACAGACCAAGAGACTGACTTCACCTCAGCTAACGTTAATGTTAGCTGACATGGGAAAGTACTTGTTTTGTGTTCAGTGCGTGGTATGATGTCAGTTCTTCCGTTAATTTGTACATCCATGAGGAGTTTGTGAGACGGCAGCTCTAACAGAATCTGCTTAGATGGTAAAACAACCGTGGCTGTGCAGCTCTGCTGATAGAAGGCTGCCACTCTTCGCATCCGGCCAAGCAGGCTACCACGCTGTGTAGCAAGATTGATGGTGTGTGCAAAGCACTTTAAATGCCTTCCACGGTCGCTTTTACTGACCGTAATTTCCATATTGTGAGCATTGTCTGCCACAGTTGGGGGGCAGTTCGTTGACACGAATCAAAAAACAATTCTATCGCAATTTGATTTGTCCCACCCCTACTTGTCAAAATCCCTGAAATAAGGTTTTGTATAAAATAAAGTACGTTTTGGCCTTCTTTATAGACGTCAGGTTTTTGGAGTTTGATCAAGTTTATGGTGAGCTGACCCAGTTGAGAGTCCTGGACGTGGACTGAAAATCCAAGGAGTCAGATAGCAGGTGATAAAGTATTATTAAAAATAATCATAATAATCATAATATTCTAACAACTCTCTCACAACTTAAACACATCCTCTACTGGCAGAAGGAGTTGGACATTTAACATAAGACTATCAATGTAATGAAGGTGGAGAAGAAGAGACAACTTTTAGCCAACAGATTCCTCCACTTCGTCAGAAGGTAGACAACTGACAAAACCTAGCTGTTTTGTAGGAGCGGAAAAAAACATCAATGTTCAAAAGCCTCTATTATCTCAGTCAAAGTAGCGTACAGATTTGTACAATGCAATAAACTACAAACAATTGCATGGATAGTAAATGTCCCAGCTACAATCAATTCTGTATTATTTTGTGTGTATTCATAAAACACGTGTCCATTGAACTGGAACACGTCATGTTAGACTGATATCTATTACAGGAAAGATGCATCTCAAAGAGGTCGTGTCGTTTAAAAAGAACAAACCTAGAAGGCCATTACTCGATGCATGAAGAGAAAGGACACACAGAACATAACACAGTAATTGCAGAAATGGCAGAAGATACTACAGCATTATTGATGTGCTGCAATAAAACAGCAGGAGCCCTATTAGTACAAGCTTAAGAGCTTGCCTTCCTCCCTGAGAATATCAATCATGAGTCAATTTACAGTATAGCCAATGAACATGGGCTCCTTGCTGCCACGAGATACTGTAGCGGTTTTAGATTGAAGAAAATGTTTGGCGAGGAAGCTCTAATTTAACAAAATGTATTGTGCTTTGTAATGTATTACCTTCGATAAAATTGTCGCGTTATTATTGAAGTCAAATGTTAATATTACAAATGTTATATATCTCCAATGGAGAAACTGGTTCGTTTTTACAATTGCTAACAATGAATTATTTTTTTACTAACGTGCAGCTTGGTGCAACAGTTAATTTTAGCCTGTCCCTTAGTCTGAGCAGACAGTGCTTAAACATTTAGGCCTATATTGTTTTAGTTATTTTCTTTCTTTGAATTAGTTAATTCTGTTCATTTAGATGTTTGGATTATTTAAATCTTCATTTAAAAAAAATATTTTTATAAATAGATTCGGCTCCTCTGATATGTGAGCCAACTCCCACAGTTTACCTACAAAATACCTTGAAAATGATAATGCATTATTCTTGTAATGTTATTGTCAAGACTTATGTCCATTGTGAAGGCACTTGTATCTTTTAAATCTTCCCAAAAGACTGAAGTGGCGACTCGTTTACGAATGACCCATCACTAGTGTGTGTAAAGCAGCCCTGCTACCACCAGCAGGGCTTCTTTGACAGGGGCTGCAGCCTGTAATTTATTCTGATGGCTCTCCTCCCTCCACACAACTCTGAAGGTCATCCTCCACTCTTAAGAAAGCTGTAAGAATAGCATTTTCACAAGTGATAATCAACTGCTAATTCTTTCAAATGTCATGTGCAATGTCATGGCCATTGTATGGTATGATTTCGAATTAATATAAGCTGTCAGCTGGTTTCTCCTAGTTGTAAAGTTTGGTGTCAAGTTGATGAACAAAATAGACCAAGGCTTTCTCAGTTTAAGAGATAATTATTCTGAAATCAGGAGAAAAAGAAGAACACTAGCTGAGAAAAGTAGCTGAGCTCATAGGCGAGAGTAATTAGTATTATTGGCCAGAGGGGGCAGAGTGGATAATGCTAACACTGTAAAACTATCCCAAGACATGGCTGTAATTTACCTTCCCTGTAGTCCACTTCCTTATTTCTTATGTGTCCACTACAGAGTGCCAGAAATGGGGAGTTTGCGTCTTGGACTCGCATCACATTTAAGTCGCACACACAGGGACTTGAGACTCGACCTCGAGATTTGGGACTCGTTAATGTAGCGCCCCTAGTTTTGTTGTTGGGAAAGTAGGAAGAGACCAGCTGTGGATAGGCAGTCTACTAAGGGTGTGCTCCAGGGGTGCACCAACTTACCCACCACATGTGCCCACTGCAATCTCTAGTCACTGAAAATCGTGTCACCACAAATCGTATCACCGTGCGGTTACCACTACAATCTGTGAAGGGGACCACACTAACGTGCCTAGTCTCTCCACGAGCTGGCTACTAGCTCCACTGGAAAGCAAAATAATTAACAAAATCAAAACAAACTAGTTGATAACCAAAAATACAAAATGCTAAATAAACCAGAGTGTTCTGGAGGCACTAACAAAGATGTACTAAAACGATTAAAATCCAAAAACAACTAAACTAAGGCAAAACAGCAGCTAAGAACCTTCACTGAAATGTACTCGATAGGCTAAGGGAGAGTTCATCACACCACTCCAGGCAAGGGAGCTTGGAATCCCTTCCAGGCCCAGGCAGACAGCGGTCAAGCAGGCAGCAGACTGCAGCAAAATATACAACTCAATATTTAAAACACCTTAAATGTATAAACAGACTTCACGCAATTACCTACCTAAAAGTCACTGAGATGGTCCCATATGGCAACCAACAGGCAGAGACAAAGTCAGGAGACAGCCACGATGACAAAGGTGCTTTATATAAGCTCAGCTAACGAGGGGGTTTGGTCTGGGTGGAGCTAATTTGGTCTAATTGATGTGCGTTCAAGAGCCAACAGGGTGCAAAGCTTACTGCCCACGCCACTACACGTGTTTATTAGCAGAGGCTTCTCCAGAGCATTGTATGGGTGACTTGACCTGGTGGTTTTTGCTTTATTAAGCGCTCACTTGCTATGTGTCGGTTGGCTCTGTTGAAATCCAGCTCAGAGTGGCTACCATGCGATGTGTGGATGATACATGTTTCCTGGGGTTTGTTGATCTATTATTCAAGAATAAAATACAACGGAATCACTTGCATGTGATCTAATTGATACTGTGAGATAGTAATGTTAAGGGGATTTAAGTATAGCTAGTAGCTAGCTTTTGTAGAGACTGTGGGTCGTCTGCGGCTTCTGGGCAGGTGGTGGAGCGTTGTGCGTGTTGGCCGGCTGAAGCGGGGGGAGAGGTGCCGAGGCTTGCTGAACCCCTGAACCGTGACATTGTAATGTTTTTTGATTGTCTTATCACATTAAAATATATGAACAGGTACCTGGCATCTACAACTGCCAAGAGAAAAATGGAAAATGTGCCCGAGTTAGATAGTGCTTGGATGGCCACATGTTTCCCATCCACTGCTTCAACACAGTTTGGGAAGTTCCATCTTTCCTGGAAGCCCTGGGCAATCTTTTTCCAATCAGCCGCCTTCGGCACAGACAAGAAGTCGTCCTCCAGGCTATTCCAAATAACCTGGCCAGTAGAGATGAGGCAACCAGCCAGACGTGGAAGGGAAAATAGAGGAAAAGTTGCTCACTACTGTACGTAAGCAGAAATCATCAAAAATGATCAAGGACTATATCTTCCACAACAGTCACAAATCCTGCAATTGGTTTATTTAATAAACCTGCTTATAAACTTACTTAAACATTCAAGAATACAGTTTTAAATAATTTAAAATAAAAATGATATAACGTGCAAATATTCTTATAAGGTGCAATAGCATTGGATACAATGTACAATACAGTACAGTAGATATGCCTCCTATTTTTTAAACGACTCTCCATTTCTCTTTTTATTATTACTATTTATTTGTATGGGCATGTGTGTGTGCAAGTGTAGCATGTCAAATACACCGTTTCAAGTGTGCCTGCGTATGTGTGCATTTCTTAGGCATGCGTGTGTGTGTGTGTGTGTGTGTGTGTGTGTGTGTATGTGTGGAATGTTAAATGTACTGTTTTAAGAGCTGCACAGCAAACTTCGTTGTACAATGTGTGCAATGACAATAAAGGCATTCTATTCTATTCTTCTATTTATATTATATTAAAGCTGCTGTAGGTAGGATTTGAGAGTTGCAACGAAGAACGAAAAAGAGTAAAATTTTGAAAATTAACAGTCTGGTCTGTTTGATTTATGTGTTCTAGTAGTGATTAGCTTTGACGTTAATATTGATCCATTGTCAAAGCTTGCTAATCAGAACACTTTCATCTATTTTCTATTGGGAGCTGAACTCACACTACTTTGCTAAAGCAGCACATACACCCTGTTGCACTGCCTCCAACACACTCTAAAGTTCTTGCTGAAATAGTGAAAAACATTTTTCATTGACATCTTTTTCATTGTTGCCCACAGATATCTGCCCCTTGCATCCGCCAGACACATCATGGAACAGAAACAAGCAACGGTTGAACAGCCTAAAGCCCCGATCCAAAGTCAACCTCACAATTATAAGAAAGCAAAAAATAAGAGAGTTGTTGCTGCTTTCTCAAATGTTGTCGCTTTGCTGCGGAGAAATGAGAAGACACTGACCTGCTTACCTGACATTGATTGCAGTTCAGGTCTCGATAACTGCTCTGTGTCTTGATGGATCACGTAAATCTTATGAATCACTTATCACAAAGGAGAGGAAATAAATTAATTGCCCAATTGAAATAGGCAAAAAAATAATACACTAACTTAAGGAGGATTTGCTTCCCCACCTATTTGAGAAATGGGCTGACTTCAGGAAATCAATTAATTGCCCAAATGTAATAGAATCGAAAAAGGCAAAAAAATACACTACCTTAAGGAGGATTTGCTTCCCCAGCTATTGGTCTGACTTTGTTTTAATCAGTTTTAATCATTTAGCAATATTTTGCTGGGAAAGTGACATGCCATGAAAAGGGCAGGTACCTGGGCTGGATGTTGGATTTTAGCGCAGTGGCAGGAGAAGGAAAAGAGAGTATAGTCAAACAGCATTATTTGTTGCGTGTTTTAGTGTGCCTATGGTACAATAGGAAAACTGTTCATCTGTTGTTCTTCAGTGTATTCCACTTTGGTTTCCAATATAGCTATTAGTTTGTGTTTGGTTAATTATGTTGTATGGGTAAATCTGTGTTAATGCTTTACAGAAACAGACTTTCAATTTGACAACAAACTTTCCTGACAAATGAGTCTTCCACTCCTCCCACCACCCCTCCCTCCTGATTGGAGCACTGCTTTCTGACACATG
>JAODLI010039962.1:0-18047 GCA_027575585.1 Percopsis omiscomaycus | reverse complement strand
ACATGGAGCAGGTAGGGGTTACATGGTGCTATTACATGGAGCAGATAGGGGTTACATGGTGCTATTACATGGAACAGATAGGGGTTAGGCCAACTCTGGGGCTCAAATCCATGACCCGTTTGTTGGGAGTCGAACACCCAGACTATACAGTAAGCTGTCCTGCCTCTGTAATACATAGAATCTGATAGGGGCTTACATTGAAAGCAAAAATAACAATGTCACAATTTTGGTATGAAGAATGATATAGGGTGGGTTTAGTTGAGTGGTTCTTCCAAGGTGCATATAGATACCAAGGAAATGATCTAAATGACAATGATTTTTGAATGTAGTGTATTCTGAGAGGAAAACCCTGTTAAATGTGTAACTGAATGTACCACAGTGTGAATATAGTGGAACTGAAGCTGATGATACGGTAGTAGACTGCTAGACTCGCAACTATAGCAAACTATCACATTTGCCCCTGTAGTTCATCGGTTTAGGTCTAGTTCTTAGGCCTAGCCCAATTAATACTTTACCTGTTGAAATAAATCCCTTCCCACAAAATAGTTTACAGCTCTGCACTTGTTCTGGTGTACATCTGTTCATCGTTATACTTTGGTTCAATTGACTGGGCTTCTGATCCATGTTGAAAGTCTCAGAATTGTTTTTTTAACAGTTAGGGATACTGTACATTAGGTTATATTTCTTTGGAGCTAGGAACGAATTAGTCACACATTTATAACGAACATTCAGGTTTTTTTTTTCTTCCAAATATTTAAAACTGAGTTACAAAGACTATCTATATCTATATTTATACATCTATATTTATATATATATATATATGTATGTTTCAAATGTTTCTCCACCCAAAGAGTGCACGTCATTCCTGCAGAGATTTGAATGTTATCTTCAATCTTTCAAAACTAACTTTAGTCTTTCAAACCTTATTTTCCACTTTTCCAAACTTTGCTTTAGGCATTTGGCTCCATATGTTTCTTGATGTTTGCTGCAGATCAAGCTATTTATATATAATGGCACAAGTCTTTTTCCACTGTCACTTAAAGTGTGAGAGCAAAACCATTGTTAAAATGACATTAAAAAAAGTTTATTTCTGTCACTGAATACGGTATGTTGACACAGCTTCTGCCGTCTGTGAAAAGAAATCTTTATTCCCTACCTAACTACAGGGTACGGTACATGACTGCAAATCACATTTCGCTTGACAAATCAAACACGTATAGCTAATAGGCTAGGTCATTGCAGGTTCATTGTATCTTCCCTTTTTGATTCTGCGATAGCGTTGCACGATCTCTGGAAGTGTCTATTTGGAAGCGAGGGGTGTGCTATTGGATGTGGTTGGAGGCTTTTACCCTTACCCAGTGACAGTGTTTGCTCATTCCCCAGATTAACCGAAGGTTACATGGCTACTGTAGCTGTAAATCCTCAATAAATATGACTGACATATATCTATAGTGCCAAATGACACTGCACTTTTTTTTATCAGATAATTCACACGTCCCCACTGCCAGAGGTATAAAGACATATACGCCGATCCGCAACATGTCGAGTGTACCTACCTCGCTGCGAGTTTATCACACATTTCTGGCCAAATGAATTATTTTGTCACACGCTCTCAAGTTGTTGTCTTAAACCTGAGCGAAGGGATGGATGAAGCTTAGCACAAAATCATTAGGGCTCTTTGTGTGCCTGTCTTGGAGGATAGACTGATATTATCACTGACCTTGACATGCCAGCGCTGCTCAGACGGTTCAGCTGATGCCATAGAAGACATCCAGATTAGTGTGTGTGTGTGTGTGTGTGTGTGTGTGTGTATTGATTGTGGCTCAGGTTTACTATAACTGGCAGATGAAGCATCAACATACTTAATCTGATGAAGAAACCGCGCCGGAAGGGTTATTAATAATTTATTTCTGACATTTTATATTCCCCTGTCACATCTCAATATGCCTGAATGTGCTATGCATGACGCAATGACGCGTGATAAGCAGCGCAAAACAACAGGGTTACTAATATCATTGACCACGTAAGGTGGCTTTTAGCTGGAAGCTGGTCGAGCACGGCGCACATCTGCACAACAGCTGGCTCGCAAGACATGACGAAGGTGCTCAATAATAGGTTTGTATGATTGTGATTACGCATTACCAAAATCATTAGCCTCTTACTAATGCCATTAGGCGATTGCCGTCTAATTATACACTGATTGCACTTTGTCACCTTTCTCGTAACGAGAAGTGACTGCGCATTTTGTATATTGCTCTCAGTTTTGGAGGTTTGCTATCACATAGCACCGATCTGAAGGCGTAATTTATCTCTGAATATACAGGCACAATGCCCCCCTGGTAATCTGCACTGTATTTTGTTATGCAAGTCACAGATTGGATCCATTTTGTGCCTTATACTGTCGCTAGAGCAGCGGTGCCATCAATCTAAGGCGGCACTGACAGCAGGGCTCTGGTGGCATTATTGCCCACAGTATCAGTGCACTAAGCCAAACCTCTACACTCCTGTCTTCTGTTTTAGTCACTGTGATGATAGAGCTCCTGTTTAAAATTAACAGGAGGAGAAATGGTTATGTTTGTGGCTAATATAGCATGTTCAGAGACAGTTTGTGTGTTGATAGATACAGTAGATAGATAGATAGATAGATAGATAGATTGGTTGGTAGATAGATAGATAGCATAACAACTGCCAGTATAGCTAAGGAGAAGAAGCGAGACATATTGTATTTTCAATTTCATTGTTATTTTTATTGTCGTAGTGACTTCTCACCGCTGTTGTTTCACCCCTGCATCTATATAAATCTCTACGACGAACCAGAAAGCAAGAAGTCTTTCAAGCTTACCTCTAACCCAAACCGGAGAGCTGGGCACCAATCAGATGCTGACTGATTGGACCTGTCAGTCCTCAGCCATCTGATTGGATTTGGCCCTGGCTGGGCCTCTGAGTTAGTGAAGCCAAGCGGCCCTGGGTTCACCGCAGACACGAAGCGCTCAAATGAAGTCCCACTTCACCCCCTCCCCCCCCACCCCCCACCCCCACCCACCTTGCTTTCTTTCTTATCTGGGAAGCACAATCAGATAAGTGCCGCACCCAGTGCCGCAGATGGAGCACTCGCAGTGTGAGTCCATATGTCAGGCAGAGTGTCACACTCCTGCCACTATGTGGTTGTTAGGCCTCTGGCGCGAGACATTTAATATTCCACTCATGGTTACTAATGTGTAATTCTGTCTTGGGGGCTTCCTATCAGAGCAGCGAGTTTAATTACTACGCAGTTACAATGGAAGACCGTGTGGGATGACGCTCATGGCAATACCTGAACTTCTGTCTTCTTCGAGCTAACTTTTCCAATACGGCTTTCACTTAGTGTTATTAATGGACAATGTGTGTTATCAGCAGATTCTTAATAAATACCCTTGCCCCGACCTGGGAGAAACGTTCCAATATCAATATTTTATGTAGGTTAAATGAAATATTCAAACTGTACATCAAAGATTGGTCTCTCTGGACCAATCTTTTGAGTCGGTTACTTCCAAGTTGCGTATTTAATGGGGAGAAAATATATTATAGCTCCACAGGTTTAAGCTTGAGTGTGAGTACCAGTGCGGCTAACGTGGCTTTTTGCTCTTTTTCATTTAGTCTCTCCATAATGTTTGGCAGGTTAACAGCGAGCAGTTCAAATTAATCCATTGCAAACTTCAAGCGTTGGAAGTCTAGGCTCACAAAGCCAGTGGCAGCAGTGGCAGAACCCTCTTTAACACGCAGAGATAATTAAGTGAGAGCTCACAATCCTGCCTATACTGCAGGTCTTCAAGCACGCTATTCATTCATAATTAAATACACTTCACACGCATACAAATTCTTGCTAACAGCTTGTCTAAGTGTGTCCCGTTTGTGTGACTTGAGCACATGTAGCATGGATTCGAAACTGATATGTCTTAACAGTCCTTTACTACACTTGGAGCAAACATAAATTGTACTGATTGCCTCATACAGTTTATGGTAGGCATAGAGAGAGACCTAATAATAATTACTACTGCACCTATGCTTCCGGTACATGGTTAGCTACGCCATCATTATTGAGGTTCTAATTTCATTCTGGTCTTCTCTGGTCAAACAAAGATTTCTTCTTCATCAAAACCGAAGCCTCATCTGATCCGAAAGTGAGACTGACAGATTTAGAGCAGTGTTTCTTGTCAGCTATTCAATTACCATGAGATTCACAGTAGTGTGCCCTCCCCTCGCAGCCCCCCGCGTGGCTGCATGGCGGAGTTAGGAGCGATGCATTATTCAGTGCAGCGATCGTCGGTCAGTACGCGTTGATCCAAGGCTCCATTTCCTGTTTTAGCCGCATTTATTCAAATGTGACAACGGTAAAGGATCCATCCAGTTGCTCCGCTACTGAACGTCTGAGTAAATTCTAAGTGGCACCGTGACAAACGGCAACCCGTCTTTGCACATTAGACCACAGAGAGATGTACTGGAGAATTCGCTTCTCACCGTTGCTGATTCTCCCCTATCTCTCTAACAAGCCCGGGTCCTTTATTTGTGGCAGGGCGATGTTTCTCAGAATCCACTCTTCATTTTCAGCCCAAATTGCGCAGGATTTATCCACGACTCCCATGTAACATTCTAATATAGTTTATCTTCCTGGAGCTACAGCCTCTTTGATACCATAATTCACTCATCCAAAGTTACCCATCTCATCCACCTTGTTTCTGAATACGAAAAATAAGGTGTTCCGCATTGGATATACTGTGTGTGAACTATTATATTATTCATTTTGACATCTAATACAAAGTATATTCGAAAAGAAGTATGTCCCACATGCAAGAATATTGTGGGAGGAGGTAATATTTTACTATCAGTAAGCGTCTTTTCTTCTCATCAGAAATCCCGTCACACACCGCACACAAAATGAGGTGGATACATAGATAGATAAGGCCTTTTGTTTTCTTAGGTGACTAAGTCCTGTGTGAGTTAACATTCATAAGATTCATACAGTCTCAGTAGTTCTCCGCTGGGTCAATCTGTCCTTTGCACATGTTCTGCTGACTCCACGTTTGAAAAGTGGGCCTCATTAAGAACCCAAGGCGTCCCAGCGAAGGGTAGAGGCTCCACAAAGAAGCCATACATCCTCGCCAACAGTAAAACTGTTCACAGGAAGAGGAGAGTTATTTCTGTCCCTAATGGAATCGAGTCCACCGTTATCTGCAGTTTTTATCAGTTGATTAAGTAATGCATTGTTCCACCGCGCAGTCACCCCGGGTCGGAAAGGTCAAGCCAAGGTCAGATCCAATCACGTCATCCTGTCCTATAGGCCCGCGCCCGCAGGTGTAATTGTAGACTCCTAGGGTCAAGTTAGAGATAAAATGTGCACATTGTTGCAGAGTTTGAAGAAAACCCGGTTATCCAAACATATTGTTTCACATTTTTCTTGATAATTGCATTGTCAGGCTTGGGTGTTGCGTTGCATCATAAGCACCGCACGTCAAGGTGACTTTGCGGGGTTTAGTAACCATGTTTGACGGAGCGTCTTTTGAGACGGCCTACCGCTCTCACTATGGGAGGTTATATTATAGTCTTTTATTAAAATAATAAGTTGCTCTCGGATATTACTTTAGACAGAGTCTTGTTAAAAGCAGACAGCTGACAGGTGGTCCAGCCCCCATAATGCACCAGTGTCTTATAATGTCCACACATGCTGGTCCCATTTGGTGTGACGTCCGGGGGCCCATGCTGGGATGGCTCTCTCCCCTCCCTGTTCGTCAGCCGGTGTGCTGTTCACCGGTCTGCGGTTCACCGGTCTGCGGTCGACCGCACACCCTAGCCACACACCGGACCTTCATTCCTCATCAGCGCACCTTGGGTTGATTGGGGGAGTGTATATGTTTAGTTTAGGTGCTTCCACCTTGTCGGTTATTGTTTCCGCGTAGCGTGTTCATGTTGGCCGTGAGCCAGCTGTTTTCATTAATACGCAGAGCTTGTGTTTTCGCAATATCCCGTGTTTCGGATACCGTACATAGTCTGCTTGCGTGAATTTTCCCTAGGAGCGAACAAAACGACATACACACTTAGACGGGGGGTGGGGGATTATTTGTGGGTAGTGCAAGGAGGAGTCAATGATATCAGAACATTGCAGTGTAGCACCAACTAATTGCCTATTGAGTATATGCATTGTATTGTATAATTGTCTTGCATGCAGATTGAGCATGGGGGCCAATCTCAGCCCTTTGCAGCTCATACAAAGGCAGCTGATACCAATGCCATTATTGATTCTGATTATAGGTCCGATTCTTTATCGATTCCTGTTCTGGATCTGCCAATTGTTAAGGAAATTAGCGACTCCTGCTGGTGTTTTTAGAAATAGCACTGCTAGTGACAAATATAATTTCCTGTGTTGATGTAGGAAGCAGACTAGTGGACTCAAGTTTTCCACCATTATTCCCTGCCCTCGCGCTCTAGCCCTTCATGAGGCATTTCTTTCAAATCGGTTTGATTGACATCTATGTAATGACAGCTACATGTGGTTGCATAGTTAACAAGCTTGCATTAGCTCAGTAGGCTATACTGTATGATGCCTGTTGTATTGCATTGTCTATACTTTTTGTGCTTATTGGATATATATTTACCTCTTTATTGTCTACTTACCTGGCATTCTTTTATATATTACTTCATATTTACCTACCAACCTGCTGAGTTGTGATTATATTATTACACATATTTTACACATTATTACACATTACACATTTGGTTGTGTTTCGTATTGGATTTCAGTTTCACACAGTTTCATATAAAGTGCATTAACTAAACATCACGTTGCGTTCTTGGAGTTAATGTATTAGAAGTGTTTAACTTGCTGGATAACAGAATGGGAACTCAGTGAGGCCAATATAGTGAAAAGGGAGACCTGCAAGCAGGAGCTATTATTTTGATGTTGGATTGAGACTGCATCACCATCCACATCATTCAGGCTAATATGACATGCAGTAATTCCTATCCAGATTAACACATACACCCCCATTGGTACTGCTGCTAGTCAACACAGTCATCAGTAATGGAAAAAGAAAAGTTTGAAAAGTTTAACAAGACACAGTATTGCAGCAGCAAGAGCACATACCAGGGCTGAAGCACAAGGTAGACTTGAATTCTCAAAGAAAGAAATTGAAATATAGATGGAATAAGATGGCTTAGAAGCCACATTTAGAGGCTCTGGAGAGAGTGAGTGAGAGTGAGAGAGAGAGAGAGAGAGAGAGAGAGAGGCAAAGGCCGCTTTAGCCGAAGCAGTGGTTATGGAAGCTGTAAATCTGGAGGCATTAGAGGTAGAGCAAGGATTACAAACACCGGTACAAAGCCCACAACAACGTACTGAAGAATACGTTTACCAGCATGCCCACCTTGCCGGTAGCAGGCATTCTATCAGAGAAAGAGATTTAGACAGAAGCCTTATGCAATATACTTGCCCCCCCCCCTCCAAAGCAGAAAGTGAATTAAAAGTAAATTCTTACCCAGCGAGCCTCTTTCCTAGCGAGACAAAATGATCATTCGATACAGCCAGCTATTTCCCCGCGCCATTCGAACTCCTATAGCCATTCTAAACTAATGCCCTGTGATGCAGCCTCATTTGATCTTGCAAAATATCTGGGACAGAGCCAACTAGTGTCATCAGGACTCACAAGGTCAGCCTGAGAATGATCTGTCTTGGAAATCTTCATTTCTTCATGCTATTGATGGCTTTGATTTTACGGCAGTAGAAGAAATGGGCTTGCTGATAAAATGGTTAGGGAGAGAATCTGCAGAGCATGCTCATCGCATCAAGTCTGTAAATGGAAGAAACCTATCTTCTGGGTTGGAGCTTATCTGGGAGAGGTTAGCAAATTATTAGCAAATTATTATTATTATTATTATTTGATGTTATCAAAAGAGCATTAAAGGCTTTGTGAAGTAAGTGACCTGCTGAGTGAGCTTGAAGCTGCAAAACAGGAATGATACTTACCAGGTCTCTCATACCTGGATACCACAAGGGGTATTAACACAATAGCAGGAATATAAGGTTGCCTTCCCACCTTTCTGTTTTTTCTCTGAATTCATTAGCAATGAAGCCAAGGCATGCAATGACCCCAGTTTCCACCTCCCCTCACTCTCTAATGCCCCAAATAAGAGAGAAAGATTTACAGGAAACGACACAAACCAGTCTGTGCACTGTTTCTAGCCGATCTCATGCTGAGAAATGGTAAAAAAGCTGCTGATGATCTAGACAGACAATGCCAAGTACACCGAAAGCCATATCTACTGAAAAAATGGAGAAGCTTCAGAGAAATGTCTATGGATGAAAGAAAGAGAATATTAATGGAACACAATGTCTGTTTTAAATGCTGCACATCCAACAAACACGTAGCAAAAGAACGCAATGCTACTGTTAAATGCTCTGATGTGTGACCGACACCAAGCTGCGCTTCATCCAGACGCAGCCCCATGGTTTGCTCAAACCTCTCCTTACCCTCACAGCTTGGCGGGGAGGAGGAAGAATCATTGGAATCTGCCGACACTTAATCGTGCGATGAGGTGTGTGAAAAAGGCTTCAAAAGGTGGTCTTGCTAAAAAAAATATGCCTTGTAAACGTTTATCCAGAGGGAAACTGTAGCCAAAGAATAAAGATGTATGTAACGCTGGAAGTACCAAATCATTAGCGCGATCTGAATCCTTTGAAATATTCAACTTGGAAGGTGCCACGACTCTGTACACGCTCTAAACCTGCTCTGGAGTGGCCGAGACAGCAGAAAGGAGAGCAACCGGCTATGTTATTGAGTCTGTAGATAACTGTGCATTCCTCTCTCCTCTCTTCTAGAATGCAACGTGGTTCCTAACCATAGAGACGAGATACCTGCACCTGCTCGCAACCATAGCCATCTCAAAGCCCTAGCCCATCAGATACCTCCACTAGGCTCAGATGTGGAGATCCTGTTGTTACTAGGGAGGGATATACTGAGAGTGTACAAGGTCCACAAACAACTGAACAGCCCCCAAAATGCCCCATTTGCCCAAAAATTAGACCTGGGCTGGGTGATGTATGTGCACATAGGCCTACATGACAACATGCATCCTAGAAAATTGCAGGCCAAGCCACTTGCATCCATGTGAAAATCACATGTTAGTCAAGGAGATGTTTAACTTCTCGACTCAGTTTGAGACCATTAGCCAGTGTCAGCCTCTTAGTCGCTTTCCCGTAAGCAGCCACGCCCAAAGAGTCTTCGACCAAAGCCTGGCCCAGTCTGTCTTTTTTTCCAAACCAGACAACAAACGCGTACCTTCAAGGGAAGAGATGTCTTTCCTCAAAAGAATGGAAGGAGTTCTTCAAGGATTAATCGAATTGCTAGGTAGCACCTCTGCCAATTTGGAACCCCAGGAAGTTCTCGCGAAATACCCGGGACTGTGCCATGGCCAGTTTCAAGTCCCTACGTTGCACAGTGGAAAGACATCCGCAAATGAAAGCTCACATCACGCAGAGTTCATGCAGAAGATATTTGATGACAACCATGCAGAGCTGGAACCACCTTTAAAGGAAGGCAAGGGGTACTGGTATCTACTGATGTTCGGAGTGTATCATCCACAAAAGCCGACTCAAATCTGTGTCATATTTAACTCCACTGCCCAGTTTGAAGGGGTCTCCCTCAACGATGTGTTGCTCTCTGGCCATTTCTCAAAAAACTCACGTTAGACCCAGAAGTCTTTGCCAACTACAGGCCCATCTCCAACCTTCCATTCCTTTCCGAGGTGCTGTAAAAAGTAGGGTCACAAATAACTTGCTGATGACAGACGCTGGCTCCCCATCTCATTCTCCTGGACTTGACTGCAGCCTTCAGCACTGTGGACCACAACATTCTCCTTCACCGTCTACACTCCACACTCGGTCTCTCTGACTCAGTCCACAACTGGTTCTCATCCTACTTCACCGGGAGAACTGAGCATGTCCCTGACACACAACGTCACCTGTGGCGTCCCTCAAGGCTCAGTGCTCGGCCCCATCATGTTTTATCCTCTGCATGCTTCACCTCGGCCGTGTCATCAGCCGGCGTGAAATCTCATTCTCATCACTGCTATGCTAATGACACTCAACTCTACCTCAGGACAAACCCCAACCCCCTCTGTTGCCCTGCCATCATCCACTCTGACCACCTGCCTGGAGGAGATAAAGCCGTGGATGAAGCAAGTCGGCACCCCACACCAGGTCGGGTCATCTGTCATTGCCAGCATCACCTTCTCTGGCCAGTCATCAACCTGGGTCACTCCACTGGCTTCCTGTCTCACTCAGGATTGAGTACAACTCTCCCTTCTCACCCACCAGTGCATCCACGCCTACCTCAAGGAGCTCCTCACCCCACAAACCTCCACACATCCCCTTCGTTCCGGTTCAGCAGAACAGATACCCCCAGGACTAAGCTTAGGACTTAGCTACTAAGGGTGATCAGGCTTTCTGCTCAGCCGCTCCCAGTCTGTGGAATGCACTCCCTGACCACCTGAGGACACCACAGACTGTGGGTGCTTTTAACCGGCCTTAAAACCCAACTTTTTAGCAGAGCTTTTGGCTGATTCTTAATAATTTCTTTTGTTGTTTTTATTCTCTTTTTTTTCTCTTATTTTATTTAATTTTTTGTTTTTAAACTGTAGCACTTGGAGATTTGTTTAAACACAAAGTGTGTTACAAATAAAATGTATTATTATTATTTGTGTTATTATGTGTACCAACTGAGCAAAACCCTGCGGACCATGGCTCGCGGGTCAGTCCCTGCTTCCAATCTAACAAGCACTACATGGTTAACAGGGCCCTCCTTCCTCTGTCATCCAACCAAGCAGACACCAGAGGTGCCCATCATATTCAATTTTATTAATCCTGAAAACGATGTGGAAATACGTCCTGAGGTACAGAACCATGTCTACTCACATTACTGTGAGACAATTTGGCTAAAATGGATTGGAGAGCTTCTCTAAGTGGAAATCACTTGTCAAAGCTGTGACTTTGACACATCTCTCTCATATGGCTCACTTCTTTACACATCCGTCTGACCTCGGAGAATGTGTTGGGTGGCACATCTGTAAAAAAGGCCTCTCGGATTCTTTAGAAAGAGCAGAGAATCTGATTTTCAGAAATGTACATGAGGTTTACTCAAAGGAATTCCAATGCATCAGTGCAAAGCTAATCTTACCTCCATGCTGCCCTGTTCTGAAGCTGAATCCCACTATTTATATAAATGGCTTGATCTGAGTTGGTACACCCTCTTATCATACCAGGCAGTCACCACATTGCAACGCTTCTTGCGAGACATCACCACGATAGAATGAATCACCAAGAAAGACATTTCACAGAAGGTGCCATCTGAGCTAGTGGACTATGGATTGTTGCAGCAAAGCATTGGCCAGATACTTCAGAAGTGTGTTACCTGTCGGAGACTTAGAGGCCAGCTCCAGGAACAACAAATCAGAACTGCCAACTAAAAGACTCCAAGTACATCCTCCCTTCTCTTACGTCAGCTTAGATGATTTTGGTCCTTGGGAGGTGGCGACAAATTGAACAAGTGGTGGTCAGGCGAACAGCAAAAGATGGGCAGCGCTGTTTACCTGCATGTGTACCAGAGCAGTCCACATAGAGGTCATCAAGGAGATGAGCAGCTCAAGTTTTATAAATGCCTTCAGAAGGTTCTTCACAGTCAGGGGTCCAGCTAAACAACTCCCTACTCTTGTAGGGAATCGAAAATTAACATCTCAGAGAAGGATGGTGTGCTAGAGTACTGTCAAAATCCTGCCCGCTCACCACTGGAGTTCTGCAAGGATCTGTGCTGGGACCCTTACTCTTCTCACTGTATACTAGATCTCTTAGCTCTGTAATCTCTTCTAACTCTACCTCTCATTCCCTCCATCTAACACACAGATCTCAACTAGAATCTCTAGAGTCTAGCTGACATCAGTGCTTGGATGTCTTCGCATCACCTCAAGCTCAACCTTGAAAAGACAGAGCTACTCTACCTCAACAACAAATCCAAAATGCACAGCACGTCTAGTATTCAATCAAACAAAGTTCTCCCATGTAACCCCCATTTGGTACCATTCTTCACCATCCTCGCGCTCTAGCCCTTCATAAGGCATTCCTTGTAAGTTTATAGTTTATAAGTTATATTTGCATTTAAGTCTGTTTGATTGGCAGGACGATGTGGACCAAAAATCATATCCCAGTATTTTTAGGCTGAATGATGATACACGACATATATATCAGTATTTTCTATGAAGTGGGTTAAATGTTCAGTTGTAAGTCAAAGCCACATGTGAGATTTCACAAGCACTTTTATTAAAGCCTATCCCATTATTTTTTCACAGCAAAGTTTAAAGGAATTAGGATCTTTTTAACTACGTCTTCTACATGTACACACTAGTTCACAAGCACAATGTCGGTCTGTACAACAGATTCGCTGAAAGGAAAATATTTTTTATGCCCTCAACATTAACACCTCTCATGAGTTACACTGATCAGGACTCATGCTGGTTGTTGGCAGAGGGAGATTTTGGCGGGGTTGCGTGGAGAGTGTGAGAGGAGAGAGGAGCACTGGCATGGATTTATGGAAAAAAATGCCATGTAAGGTCACTGCTAAATGACCTTACAATTAGGTAATTTAGCAGACCCAAAAGCTTACAATTACACGGAGCAGGGGTTAGGCGTCTTGCTCAAGCTGGTTTACAGGTAGGCCAACTCTGGGGCTTGAACCCACGACCTTCTGGCTGGGAGTCCAACACCTAGACCACTAGACTATCCTGCCTCGGGTAGTTTAATGCATCATCAAACCATATCGGTATAAATGGTATCGACTCATCCTATATCTTGTTTGAAAATATAGAGATATAGCTGATAAATACCACCCAGCATTGTTGCAAGTTACTTTCCAGAGTTTGACGTCATGACACATGAGCTTTTGCAAGAACATGCCAGCACTGATAAGAGCAATACGTAACCTTGGAGGCATACGATTCTGATGGATCAGAAAATTCGGAGCCGGTTCTCAAGTGGAAACGGTTCTGGATTCCCCTCCCTACTCAGGAATAGAGCTGTCGCTTTGGTTGTACAGGAGAAAGCAGGTATCTAAATGACAAAATAGCCCACTTCACTGGGCTATGAAAGCACCATTGAAAAGGCAAATCGCCCCTCCCTGCAACGCTATAAACATGAACTTAAAAGTGTCCATTAGCCGTGAGTGCAGCCACTAATCAGATTTTCTTTTTATTGTTGCACATGAAATGCAATTGCCCATATGGTGACATCAGGTCACTTCTGCTATTGGAGGAACTCACCCAGAGAGCCTCTCGGTATGCAGGACAGCCACCCCTCACCACCCCTCAACCCCCCTATATGTAAGTGAGTCAATTTGTATTCCCTCATGCAAAGGTGTCTCTGCGATCGGTGGACTCAGGTTTTGCTGCCCCCCCCCCCCCAACATCGTGAGGGACTCTTATTGAATCACTAGCATGTGGGGCTGGCAGCTGCTCCTTCTTGCCACAGCAGGCCGCTGTCGTTAATTGAAGTGTAATGGGCTCAACAGCAGGGAAGGTCAGGCAGGGAGAGCTACTGCAGGAAGCACTTTTAGATTGGAGCTATAATATCTGAAGAGCATTAGGGCTCGGGAACACACACTCTCCAGTGCTGGGTTTTTAAAGGGGGAAAAAAAAATCTAAACAAAGCGCCACTCGACTATGTAAGAGGTATACCTGGCATCTTTCTCTCGCACATCTGACTCTGTGATTATGCCACAGCTGCACAGCACAAATTACTCATGTGCATCAACTGTCTGCCTCTTGACTTTGATTATGCCAGACATTTAAAGCTATAATGAGGTGATTCCAGTGAAATGTTCACTAAGATTGGATTGCGGTGTATTAATCCCTATGGGGAAATAAAGCGATGTGTCGTTTTGGCCACAGGGGGCAGGGTTGAGTTTACCGGGTTCCCGTTAACATGCAAAGGCTGCATTGGATATGTGTGTATGCGTATTTTGTCCAGTTGACTCAAAATACTAACACATTGGTGCTGCGACTAAAAGTATTTCCTCTTAACCACCTAGGGATTTCATGGCAATTGGAGTCACCATTTAATCACCATTTATTCTCTATTCATCATTTAAAACCCAAAACAAGGTTTTAAATGCGATAACATAATGATGAGAAACCAGTACACAAGATCTAACTCTAAGATGAAACAGATACACAAATCACTGGTATGGATAGTTTGTAGTCGATCATGGTGTATTATGATGTATTATACAGGAAAAATATGAAGAATACTATTTCTGGTTAATTTCAGTCAACTCAAAGTAATCTAGCAGTTTAATGTAACCTTTCTACTATTGTTTGGAATACTGTTATTGTATGTTCAAGTAAATAGTGCCTAAAATTGCTCTGGCTAAATTATTGTTAAAAAGTCCCAGCAGGCAGTGAAAGCGAAATGGTGTCATTCTCAGATATTCAGAGACAGGCAAATGTTAATTTAACACCAGGCCATAAGTAAGTAATTGTGTGCATTAATGCTCACGACTATTCCATTTTCCCTCACCGCAATACTCCATCTCCCACCGTGGTGTCTGTAAGGATCTTTTACACAATGTGCTCCACCGATGCTCATCAGCTGCTAATACCTTCTGTCTTACCTCATGCTGCTGTTTTCCATTTCCCACGGTTTAACCGTTTCTGCACTAGTCTCACATTAGTCTCTAAACACACACACACGTGTACTATTACAAATGGAGTACTTCCCAGTGTTACGTAACATCTTTATATTACATTTTATAGAAATATATATCTATATATTTCTATAAAATGTAATTTAAACATGTTACGTAACACTGGGAAGTACTCCAAACCCAAAAGCAACAACTCTCAAACACCAAACTAAAAATCCAAGCATTTTAATGACGAGCCAGGTCCAAAAAGCAGACCATGGTCAGGCGATCCAGTCCACCAGGCAAAGGCAAAAAACCTAAAAACAAAAACAGGCTCACAGGTCACAATCACAGAAAACAGATACAAGTCTTGGGACGCAAAGGGAAATGTAGCAGCGACACGCATAAGCTAGCAGTTTAAAAACGCAACAGGGCGGGAAGAGACAAAACCACGTGAACGATTCTCCCGCTGTTACTGGTAGACGCCAGCAGGGGGTGCAGCTAGAGTTTGTGGGTGGAAGCGCTCCTAGTTGTCACATGTTAACATGCAGTATGTACTGTATGTTTGCACTATGTCTCAGCACACTGACCAGTATTGGCCTGACTGAAAGCTCCACCGTTTCAAAAGCAAATGCTGTAGAGTGCAGTGAAAGTCTAAGCTCAAAAAACACCTGACGTCTTCAGTTACACACTAAATGAAACCACCATGAAACATACACCACTGAGCACGGTCCAGGTGCTCCAAATGTGTTTACTTATGCGAAGAATGTGTGTTTCAATAGGAATGCATTTTTCTTATGGTTGCTGTAAATATATTTTATGCTATTGCGTTATTGCATAAAATAACTGGAGCTATGAGTCACCTATTTTTGAAGGCCATTGATCAAAGGATGATAGCTGAATGGTTGCTATCCCTTAAACCCCGAGTAAATGTAGAAGCGAGGCGTGAGGAAGTGCTTATGATGCAGTACCGCCAATGGCCACCGGGCTCGGCACCAAAACCGAGTAAATCTCAAAAGCCTATTTAAGTTCTTCTACGCTTCTCCTTCCTAGTGAGTCCAAGCTTCTCGCTTCAAAACATAATATACCAATGGTTGACATCATAGTCGATATACATCGGTATTTTATATATCTATCATAAAAGCCATTGATTTTAGGTTGCGCAAAAACACACACACACACTCACACACACACACAGGAGGCATGGAGTTGTCGTGCCGCCGTGGGTCCTCCCATAGGTGCCCTGTGATGTGCCTGTGTGCCTCGTCGATGCAGACGCACGCCCGGGCATCCCTCTTCCTCGACACTCGATAAAGAAAAGGAGAGCTACACAGTTGGAGGAGAGGCAGGGGGGGGGGGGGGGGGGGGGGTTGCCTTTAAACACACTGAAAAGAAGTGCTTTGTAGTCTTTTGTTCACAAACAGTGTGGTTTGATTTAACACTGCGCCGGAGCTGTGTAGAGGTCGGGGTTATAAATCTGAGGCGAAGCCTAAGAGAGTTGCACTCCAAAGAAAGTTGCTTTTATTCTCTCTTATTTTCTCTCTCTCTCTCTCTCTCTCTCTCTCTCTGTCTCTCTCCATCTCACTCTCTCTCTCTCTCTCCGCCTCTCTCTGTCTCTCTCTCTCTCTCTCTCTCCGTCTCTCTCTCAGACGGGATTTGATTTAGATGGACTCCTGTCTGTACGCTACGCCTGAACAACAGGAAAACAGAGATAAGATGGAACGCATCATGAGTCACCATCATACCATTTATTTGAGCTGCACACACCTCTTAAATCAAAAGAAAGACAAAAAATCCTGCTGACATATTTCGGCTGTCTCTAAAAATACACCAGTTACAGATTCTCTACAGCACCATGGCCCATTTTTGGCAGTGACGTATAGAAGACCTAAAATCAGTATTTGAATAGAAGCTCGTTGCTCAGCTGCTTTAATCTCTCCTGGGGAGAATACAGTAATTTTAGGCAAGACTCACTGGTAATAGTGGCAGGTAAATTGTAAGCAAACCAAAAAGATATCACATACAAAGATGGGATCAATATTTATGTATTCTAAAATGTCGCATTTATACTTTATCCTCCGTTATCCTGTTTATATCCTGTTACAAACCGGAAAGAAATATTGTCAGTGTCAAATCTTTGTCACTGTGGCTTCATTTTGGGCTTCATTTTGACAATAATAAATACAGTATTTTTTTTCTGTCCTTATCCAGCTGTAGCAAAAACAGACAAATGATTTGGAAAATCTAAATAACTAAATAACTAATAAATAATAATATATAATGACCACAATTATTTGTGTTCATGACACACACACACTCAGAAAAACACTACAAGATAAATAATGCAAAAACATGCCATTCAGAATACGGCTTACATAGAACAGGAAATTAAATCCTAAAGCAAATTAAGTAGCCTAATTTCCCTATTTTAATGAATGCTTGTTTGTTTTTTTTCAGGGGTCAACCAACATACAATAACTACTTTCAAATATTTTCATTAATCCAAACTTGTATTACATGTGTTGCCTTATATCATTAGTTCACGCCGTGCTGTGCAATCAGGGTGAATCGTTGCTTAATGTTATGGCCAGAAGAGTAACGGCTTTTATCTGTTTGTATCTCATTGTCACCCATAACATGGCGGATTAACTAAAGTAAGCATTTTTCATTCATTTGCTGAAGGCCCCAGCAGCAGCAAATGAGAGGCAGGTTATTGGCCTCCCTGGAACCAGCAGGGGTGTACTCCCTCCAAAACCCTACCCTTCATCAAGTCAGGTCAAGTTGATCTCCATTATCCCCAAGAGGGCTGTGCTGCTGGCAGCAGACTTCACATTAAGAGCACTCAGAAAGGCATCAAAAGAAACAGAAGCCAACCTAAATGTCCTTTCTTTCCCCCCCCTACCATAACAGCCTTATGCTGTTATGGTAGGCCCGACTCATTCATTTTGCTTCAGGGCTGCACATCTTGGAATGCAATGCCTGTTATTTGTTTGCATGCTCGGTGAAGGGCCCGGTTGTTGCTGCAGGAGTGAAAGAGCTGCCAAAAACACTTTGGTGGGGGTCCCCCGTCGCTTCAGCACAGTCGCACACGTTGTTCCGTGCCAGGCCGTCCTCAGACCTGACATGGCTTATCTTTTTGGCAAATCTGGAAAACGCTGTGTGATTTGCTTTGATTTTGACAGACAAGACACATCTAGGTATTTGGCAATATACTTTTACCAGCACAGTATTTACATTTACAGCATTTAGCAGACGCTTTTATCCAAAGCAACTTACAGTTACATGGTGCTATTACATGGAGCAGGTAGGGGTTGGGCATCTTGCTCAAGGATGCTTACAGGTAGGCCACCTCTG
>JAODLI010039952.1:0-18047 GCA_027575585.1 Percopsis omiscomaycus | reverse complement strand
GCCACCCCCCCCCCCCCCCTTATTACACAGACAGAGAAACAGTCAGACAGACAGCATGGAACCAGTTAAAGTTCTACCGTTTGAAAATCCAGTTGAGGCGCACAGGATATTACTGTCGTGCCTCTGACATCACAAACAGTACACAGGACAGGACAGAGCATTCTTCCCCCCCCTATTTTATTTGCTTTAAAAATGAAGTTAACATTTGAAAAAGCATTTGCAGACACTAGTCAGGCGTGTATTCACAGCGGATGTCCCGCTCGCCGTGAGATATTGTTCTGCGGTTTTAAACGGCTCTTCCATTTCATTCAAATAGGCTTCTGTTTCCTGCTTGCCAACAGAGAAACAGATAGCCTGTCGGATGCTGTGTTTCTGCCTGTTTTTCCCAAGGAATGCGTGGTGCCTCATGCCCATGCTGTTCAGATGGTCTGCCTTGTCATTCAGCTTATCATGAACAGCAGATCCTTGAAGAATGGCTTAGTGTTGTGTTACTAATTTTATGGGTTGTGTGTTCTTTGTGTGTGTCCCTTCTCCATTCTCAACAGAAGGCCAACCTGGGGCTCAAGGTGAGTTCGGCACTGTCTTTTTTTCTTTTCTTTTCTTTTTCTTTTTAAAGCCTGTTGTTTTTTAATTTCCCACGCTTTCTTAATCACATGTTTATTTACATATGCTTGCCACTGGACCACCCTGCTGCAGATGCGAATTTCTAATTCAGCACAGTACAACATACACATAATTGCAGACAGACATTACCATCTAATGGTAATGTCATTAACGCATCCAATGCGTACAGTAGGTGTCTGTTTACACAGGTGTATCCTACGGGAAAACGTGGTAAGGCCTGCCATCCCATCGACCCATATCCCAGCTAACATAAATCACTGGCATGTGTAAAGTATGTGCCCCTGGTAATGTGTGTGTGTGTGTGTGTGTGTCGCATGTGCGAACATGTGCAGCTTTTATTTCTGTGTCACAGGTTTGGCCTGTTATAAGCTTTGCTCTTTTTAATTTGAGTGAGTCATTCTACCAGGTTCTTGATGTCCCACCTTTTTAAATCCCTCTGTCCGTCTTTCCTTCCTCTGACTCACACTGCCATTCCCGTCCTTTCTCTCTCATCCTTCCACCCCTTTCTCCCCGGGGATTTATTGTGTTGTACTCTTTCATTCATTCCTTCTCTTCTTTCTCAGTCGCCCAGTTTTACACCCTCTGTTTTTTATAATTATTACTGCGTGTTAAGTGAAGCTACAGTGTGCACCTAGTATACATAAAGTAGTGCTTTGCTTTAATAGCTTCCAGTAAGTCCTTCACACAGCACAGTACGCGTTTGGGTTCTGACTTCTGGCCATAGATGTGTATAACACACAGCACAGAACGTCCTACATGCATGGTTAGTTAACAGGTGCGAAGAGGAAATATTTTGTTTACGTTAATCAGTAACACCCCCCCCTCCACACACACACACACACACACACACATTTCAGTTACCACTTTCTCACAAACCCTGGTAATATGTACAGGATTGCTATAATGCATTGTCTCTCAGATATTATTCTCTTGTCTACAACAATTCATTCGGGATATATCACCTTAATTTGGTATAGCAATAAGATTTGCTGTTGATTTGTCCAGAATAATCTTTTGACACACTTTTTGACTCTGTTTCATGCCTTGCTTAATTCTGCTGTTGTCTTGCAGTCTCTCTGTCAAAGTCTTATATCACCTATAAATCTTTTCTTGTGGCCTCTATCCAAAAGAATTGAGCAACACTTTAACAACAGAAATGTTCTTAGTTAAGAACTTGCTTGCTAACTTTTTCTCTCCTGTTAGTGTACCCCGATGGGCTCATGAGGGTCCTTTTTTACTGACTGTGTCAACTTTCTGAAAAATATCAAACAGGCCTTTCAAGTACATAGTTGGTTTAGTAGGCAAAATGGAAACAGACGTAAGTCCTTTGAATTGTCTTCTGAGGACAGCGCTGTCAATTCTGTGCTTATATTGGGTGGTGGAAA
This sequence comes from Percopsis omiscomaycus, assembly GCA_027575585.1. Lineage (NCBI taxonomy): Eukaryota > Metazoa > Chordata > Actinopteri > Percopsiformes > Percopsidae > Percopsis > Percopsis omiscomaycus. The sequence goes on along the minus strand of JAODLI010039952.1, from coordinate 16,038 downwards.
AATTGTGTGCGGATCAGGCTGTGCTGTTCACAGCAGGAAAACTATTGTTTATGATGACTATAGTTTTTGTCATGGTAACTAGGCCACAGGTGTCAATTGAGTTATACTACCAATGTGCCAGTCACAATGCATGCTGGAACTTGATAATGGCTCATTCACACACACATACACTCTCACACACTTGCGCACACAGACACATGCACATCTAAAACAAGTCACAGGACTAAATTGACATTGTTCATTTCAACGTCACACAGCATATTGCCACCTAGTGGTTGTTCCTCAGTATTACACCCCAAAGGTTTCACTGGGCGGGGTGGGAAGGGGGCTATATCACACCATTCTTATTTGTTTGTGTTTGTATTCCCCAGGAGGAGGCTCCGGCTCTTTGGCAGGCATCCTGAGTGCACTGGGCGTGGCCATCGTTGGTTCTATCACGGGATACTTCACCTATCAGAAGAAGAAGCTCTGTTTTAAAAACAGAGAAGGTGATTATCTCAGCCTTCCTCAACTGGCCGACTTCTTACTTAAACATAAAAACAACCACCCTGCGAGACCCCATTACTTACTGCATATACTGTACCAGTGTCTACGGTGTATCCAGACACTGCTGTCTTGGTTTCTTTATAAATCTGTTGTGAGCTTGTTTGGGGTCGATGCAGGACTGTAATAATTGGAGGGAAACATATCATGCACTGTTTATAAAACAACTAAGCCAAGGATAAGAAACCTAAATCTCAAACTGCCAAATGCTGTATATCAGTTATGGATTGTTTAACAGTTTGGTGAGGTCAATGACCCCAAATAGTGACTCCTGAGTTGACACCAACGTCACCGCTGAATATCAATCTTTGAGAGTTATTTTTAGTCATTCTCATAGGGGAGATGGTAGGGGTGTGTGTTTTTACTGAAAGGTACACGTTTTGTAGGTCAGCAGCTCTGAAACTTAGCTAACTCAGCTGTTCGACCTTCTACAATAGTTGCTGTTGTAGACAGTGTCGCAATCCCAGGCACACACACTCCCTTCACACTGATACTGCTGAATCAGCCAGCGTATTTACAGTCAACATGGAGCAAATATGTAGCGCTGCATAGACCTAGGTCAAATGTCGGATGAAGATCTATGAACTCAAACATTCACCTTCAAAGTCTCCACAGGACAAAGCATGTCTTCTAGTTGAAAATCAACGGTGTGTGTATTTTCAATTCCTGTAGAGTCAGGACCGTTTCAATTAGAATTGCATATTTTAGCTTTTATCTACAATGCATACAGTTTTTTGGACACCTAACAACTAGTCTACAGTCTGTTTAAATCTATGCTATGCCGTGCTAGAGGAACTCTAGTGACTTTTTGATAATTTATCAAGCCTAACAAAAGTTGTTGTAATGCTCAGGAATGGAACATGGGATGGTATCCTTAACACATTTTTGTGCGTAATCTCAATAGATCTCCACGTCACAACGGGAAATTCTTGCCTCAAGTTATCTGTTAGGGAAATGACTGTATTATTTAAATGCATGTACAATGCAAGATAAAGAGTCAGTCTGTCTGTATACCTTATTTCTTTGGCTCACTCGTGTGTTTTGCTCTGTCTTTCTCCATCTCTTGGTTTCTCTCAATAATAGCTGATCCAGAGGCAGCCCGCAAAGCTGACACAGCAGAGGCCCAGTCAGACCCACAGGGTATGAAATGCACACACACACACATTACCTACTGTTGTGTTATTATTTATTTTTCCAACTTTATTACATGCTACAAAAGAAATTCCCGCTAATTAAGATTCTGTTCAGAAAATGGCTTTACTGTAATTCTGTCTTTATGACCAAGAAAAGATAACTCTTAAGCTATATTGTGACATTTTGATAATGAAAATATAGGGCGATAATAGTCTCATATCGATATTATATTGACATACTGCCATGCTCCATCCTATACAGATGACCAATGACACACACACACACACACACACACACACACACACACACACTGTACATGTATACAGATGCTAAACACAGACACTGTACATACGGTCCACAATGAATACAGGTTTGATTTGTAGTCTAATCTTTGTGTATTATTTCTGTTTCTAGTCCTTAGCACCCTGCTTAACTCTTCCTAGACGGACAAGGACCATCTAATGAGCTGGACCAATCACAGTTAAGCAAAGTGGTGATTTGCTGTCAGACTCTAACCACTGTAGAGCTGTTATACTGTGAGACACCACCATAGGGTGTGTCTGTGTGTGTGTGTGTGTGTGTGTGTTTTTTGTGTCTGTGTGTATTTCTGCATACATTTGTGTATATGTGCCTGTGAGAAAAGAAAACACGTGTGTATGTGTGTAAGTGAGATTTTTTGATGTTAGAATCCATTAGAATGACAAAATCCATTAAAATGATGGGTCACACTATCTACTTTAAACAAACCTGGAACTGTACACTAAACAATGTCTATTTTTCACTATATCTATGAGATCTAATCCCCAGTTAACACTTATACTGGCTTTAAAAAGTACTAACTACCAATTTTCTCTTAACTGTATGGCCAAAATCTATTGTAATACATAAGTGAATGTATGTAAATTGTAGTTATGTTATCCAGCATTTTATTTAAATGAGAGTTTCTGACATTGTAACAAGGACACACACATATTCAGCTTTTTTTCCCTCTACTGTACAATATTATACAAACAAGTTGTCGACAATGGCCGCTGTAGTAGTAATGCAGTAAAAATCCTTACTGATTACCACTTTTTAGTGGACAAGTGATGTCACTGCGTGTGTTTTGGTTGGTGATGGGGCTTAGTTTGAAACCTTAGTTTGAGTACTATTTTCCTTAGTGAATTCAGGAAGTCTGTTCAAATCAATAAAAGACAAAAAAGAGCAAATGCTATTTAGACTGACAAAACAAATAATGACGCGACACGTTATAAATTGCCAACTTTAAGGAGTTCACTGGTTATGTTCACGATGTCAAGAGGATGCTTTCTGAATTCACTTCAGTGAGATTTAAGTGTCCCACCCGATTTCTGTCATGAATGAATGTTCATGTTAAATGGACATATTTATGTGACTATATTGTGATGTAGTTGTGATGCAGTCATTTTTCCTCTCTAGTGCCTTACACTGACACGGCTTGGCCTGAACATTCCAGAGAAATACAGAAAGTTAGGTCATTTCTGTAAAGAAAAAAGGCAAACTAGTTGTTTAATGTTACATTAATATTGGTATATATATAGATATGTTGATTAAAAAGCAGTGTTTTGTTTATCTTAATCCACACCTAATGTTTCTACTTGTAAGATATGAACACAGTTAAACACATTCGTTAATGTTATACTATAAAAAATACTATATATATACTGTAGCTCGTTGTTTTCAGCAGGCCACTTGGCCTCTACGGTACTGACCAACATTGTTACATTTGTAAAATTTATTCTTTTAAAACTACTTTGTACTGAGAACTCATTTGTAGACATTTTTTTGTATGTCTGTTTGGAGTAGTTAATCAAGCTGGTTGCTGTCACTGTACATAATTCCACTTTCCAAGTAGCACTAACGTGATGTAAAAAGGTACACGCCTCGATTGCGGACCCCAAAATTTCTCACTGTTACTGTCACTATATTGTGAAACACAGCTGTCCATGTGAATGTATGAAGAGGGGTAGAGAACAGTGTCAGTTTAGAAGCTCTGTACAATCCACTCAGCAAGCCAAAACAACAACGTTTTTGTAACACTGGCTTCAACCACGAGGGAAATTGCACACAAATTGAGCAGTGTACCTTTTTACATAAATAATGTAATTTACTTATAGTGCCTCAGAGCTGAACGCAATTGCTGTGGTATTTTGTTTGGTTATGATTTTGAAATGCCCCAGAAACAGTACTCTGATAAAACTCCTAGCCGTATTTCACTGTTTTTTACTGTATGTAGCACAATTATAGCATCCACCTAGGCATGTCTTTCTGTTGCCTTATTTTATACTGTCCCCACCACATTTATACTGTGAAATAGGGTTAGTGAGAGTTATTATTTGAAACACAGACATGCACACAGTGTGTTACTTGTAAAGCACCATACCGCTGTAATACAGGACAGACTGTAGCTAGCAGCCCAGAATGAGTTTAATAATCTCTGATGTCAAAAATCCCTGTATTCCACCGCCCATACTGTAGGCTGAACCCTGGGTCATATCACTGTCCAGAATCCCATCGTATTCCATTCCCTTTAAAAAAAAAAGAAAGAAATAGACCTTCAAGTGCCATCACTGTGCGTTCTAGTGAAATCAAACTCTATTGAAAGGGCTCTGGATAGGGCTTTGACCCAGTCCACTGCATCCCATACACCTGCACAGGCAGAATTATAAATGTCAAATGGAGAGATTCCTCACAGTAACAGCCACATAGTGACATATTTGGCCAAATCAGGCTTGGAAACAGTTTTAAACGGTGTCAGAAATGAGCCCAACACAACATCGGCTGCGTTTCGCTTTTTTCTGAGCACACAGTCCCACATTGCATTTTCAGAACAACATTCACTGAGTGTGAAATTCCATACAATTAGTCAGATTCCTTGCAATAAATGAATAAATAGGAAAGTGTTAAACTGAATGTAACAGAAGAAATCTTTGTTTGTCAATTTTATAAGTGCACTTCTTTGATAATGTTTGTGTATCAGTGGCACTGCCCAATACCACCTTACCATCTGGCACTCTTTACATTTTAATTATGTAAAATAATATTTGAGGAGTCAATTAAAGAGTTTTGTGGGGTTTGTTGTCCAATCTGCCTCCTTGTCGTGTCATTAATGTATGTTTGTTTCAGACAGCAGGTCTTTTTTTCAAATTGAACATATCGCTGATGTTTCCCATCCCAAATATTCTCCACATGGTGGTATCAATAAGCTGGTGTTTCTATGGCAACCAGTGTGTCTGTTCTTTTCTAAATGCTTGCATGTGGTACAAAGATGGAAAGCTAAAGACAAATGGAAAACAAAACAACTGTGGTGATGATTGATATTTTAGGTATTTGTCATGGGGAAAACATGCTGTTTTATGTTTTGAGTGACTTGTGGTGACAGAACAGTAAAACCATGCCTGTTAGGTAATCTGTGGGAACTTGTTTTAAAGAGATTCTCACCACACGCATGCAGTCAGACACCTACAAATGGAGGAATTCATTCTTCTACATAGGCTAGTACATACCAAAGCAACTATTGTAGTGTAAAACACAAACAGGCCAGCTAATTAAACCCAACGCTGCCAACAGCCACAGGTATTTAATTATTTGAATACAGTAGAGCAACTAAATTAGGCCTACGTGAAATGGTTTGCTTGAGTGTTTCTGACAGACTGAAACGACAAATGAAAGTTTTTGTTTAACGGAACCACTGATCATTTCATAATAGAATAGATGTTCATTAAAGATAGCAATATACTGTAAATTAGGTACAACTTTCTTGTGGGGCTGTGGATTGTATGTATTTATTTAAAATTAATAATAATGAGAAATATAGAAATAAAAAAAGATCTTGGACATAATGGCAATAATTTCCTAGTTGAGCGCGTTTCTTTGAAGCAATTAGGTAATAGAGTAGACTATGTAGGTGCGCGTGTAACCTAGTCAGTACGGTAAGCTGTTTTGTAGCCAGTGGCGTGGAAAAGTGCTCATTTTGCATGTCTATGAATCGATTTGTTGTGTAGTGATGAGGTAAGTCTTTGTGGCAGGGTTTCTGTTCCCTGTTCCCTAAACCAAATCTAACACTTTAGCGGTTATAGGCTAACTAACACACATCTAGCACAATAGTTCGAATTATCTGCGATTTTCTAAATCTCGGACGTTGACTTTGACCTCCTGGAATAGCCTGCAAAATCTAACACAGTATAATATTTTGCAATCTTTCATTCTTTTGAATATAGTTATGCGTGTAAAGTTTAGTGAACTTTTTGAGCTGAACGGCAATTAGAATAATTCTAATCATTCTGATGTCTATGCTTGACCTCACTTTCACATAAATTCACTGCGTTTCGTGGCCGTGACAGACCACAAACAATCGCTTTGTTTTTTAAATCAGCTACGCTGACAGATCCAATTATCTTATCCAAATCACTCCTCCCTGTTATTTAAACAGACGATTCTGTCCACTGCCGTTTCAGTTAATTTTACGTATACGTAACACCGTAGTGAATGCAGCCTAGGTCCATAATGTAGGCTACATACCAGCTGGTATTTGCTCCACCCATGGTGTTTTTTTTCTTCTTCACCTGCTGGTGAGCTACAGTATGGTAGTGTACATAGTTTCAGCAAATACCTGGATAGGGTTTTTACTTTCTGGATCTTCCGGAGGATTAGCAGACACTGCCTCGCCACCACTGATAAAGCTACAAATGATTTCTTTAACTATGACCGTTAATCTAATTGCATAAATAATGCTTTTGTTATAAACATTAAACTTTCAACTTTAGGTCCCTCCAACTCTCCCCTCTTCTCCTGTTACTGCTCCTGACCACAGGAAGTGATGTCACAGGAGCAGAGGCGACCAGTAAGCCCAATTTCGTCTTGATCATGGCCGATGACCTGGGCATCGGTGATTTGGGTTGCTACGGCAATGACACCATAAGGTAATGTAACCCCTGGCAACAAAAATGTGTGTTGCTGGCGTGTGTGCATGAGGCATCCCTCTTCTACCCCTCTCTGTTTTCCTACTACCCGCCTGCCTTTCATTTTTATAAAGGAACAGAAGAAAAACCACAAAGGTATCTACAGCTGCTTATCACTTGGTCTTCTCACTCCCACTTGTGCTGTACTGTATATCAACCTGACACATGTCTGATGACATCTTTACCCCTGCAGGACTCCTAACATAAACAGGCTGGCTTCAGAAGGGGTGAAGCTGAGTCAGCATATTGCGGCCGCACCGCTTTGCACGCCCAGCAGGGCGGCTTTCGTAACGGGGCGCTACGCATTCCGCTCAGGTGGCAATACACATGCACACATTAATGCGCGTGCACACACACACACCCGGCATATGGCATTGTCTGTCACTCCAATACAGTGTTATAGACAGTGAAGATGCAAATAGATGTAATGTGTGTGTGTGTGTGGCTCAGGGCTGGGCAGTACAGGTCGTGTACAGGTGGTGCTGTTCCTGGCAGGGTCTGGGGGGCTGCCACCCAGTGAGACCACATTTGCTAAGAGGCTTCAGCAACAGGGATACACCACCGGCCTAGTAGGTAAGATCATCCTTTTGTATTTTTATTTATTTATTTATATATATAATTTGTCTTCATATTCAATATTGTATTTTTAATTGGATGCATGAAATGTATGTAATAAAGTGCTAACTATATATATATTTTGAATATAAAGATAATTAGTCAAGATATGGTTGAAAGACCAAATGCTGCCTAACATGCAGAATTCTACCTCAGGTATTATGCATGTACACACTAAATGTCGCAGTTCCCTGCCCAAAGCTGGAGGTCTTAGAAATTGTCTGATAGATCTTACACATCTTCAAAGGGTTAGTGTGTGTTTGTTGTTTCTTTAACCTTTATTTTACCAGACAGTTTCAGCAGTAGTGAAATCGACATACTGTTAAATAATCTTAAACAAAGTAAACGTGATTTTCCAGAGCGCCAGTACTGGTGTTATGGAAAAATAAAAAACCCAGCAATGCAAAACATTTGTGATGCTGTAAATTGGCGTGTCAGCAGAGAGACGCACAGTAACTGAAATTAAAATAAAATGGTTTGACATGAAAATGGAAGCAGAAAAACGCTTTCGTAATTTTTGGTTGGTTAGCACTGAATGGAAACGATTAGTACTGGGGCATGACTGATACTGTTTGATAGCTTTCAGTAGGCCTACTCTTGGAAGTGCACGACTCAAAGAAGAATGTGAATGGCCTGACTTGTCTCCTATTCTTCTCTGAAAGGATTCAGTGGCTAAAACTCTGAGTGCACTAACCAGCCTACTTGCAGATGTGGAGGCACGGGATTTGACCGGCATGTGTTTCGCCTATGTTGAGGCTCCAGAGTATTGCACAAATCTAAAATCAGTGCTCTGGGCAATTTGAAACATCTCAGCAGCCATTCATCTGTCTAATCAAATAAATCTGTCATCTGTGCGATCTCTAAAAACGCGCTCTCTGCGTAAGGCCAAAGCGTAATGGCCAAAGCATCTAAGAGCAGTTTGTAAGCCATTCAGAAGCTGAACGCACACAATAACATCCAAGGGTTCTTGTAGTCAATAGATCAATGGGACCAATAGACCAATAGTATTTCTTTAGCCCACGAATGGAAAAATCCAGCCATTATAATTACTCTAAAACCCACGATAATCAAAATTTGATTATGATATTCATGCGTTTTCTTTTATGTTACTCAAATGTAAAACCGAGGTTTACTTGCGTTAGACAAACAATTTTTGGACTGTGAAAATTCGTTTTTTTTTCTGTTCTCGACCACACTTACCTCTCCCTCTCCCTCCCTCTCCCTCTCTAGGTAAGTGGCACTTGGGCGTGAACTGTGAGCGCAGAGGCGACCACTGTCACCACCCCAACCAGCACGGCTTCAGCTACTTCTACGGCCTTCCCTTCACCCTGTTCAACAATTGTGTGCCCGGAGAGGGCAACGACGTGCTGGATGACCTCCAGCATACCCTCCAAAATCTGTCACTGCTGCTTGGAATAGGACTGGTCTCCCTGGTAGGTATGACACACACACACACACACGCATACATAACTCTGCGGTTCTCAACCATTTTGAACCATGACCCACAAAAAGAAGTATCAAATTGCTCATGAACCCATGTGTGTGTGTTGGGGGTGGGGGGGTGGGGGGGGTTTAGGTGTGTGTCCGTGCGTGTGGTCTTGTTGAGGTCAGCCTGTGGCTCCTGACAACACTGGCCTTTGCCGCTATGCTAGCAACCTTGGTGTGGTTTGTACCCTTTCACCTGCTCGCTACCTGGAACTGCATCATCATGAGGAACCAGGAAGTGATCGAACAGCCAATGACAGTGGAGACACTGCCCCAGAGGTTGCTGGGAGAAGCGCAAAACTTCATAAAGAGGTGAGGGTATACTATAAATGACAGAATCAAATCAAACTTATTAACTAACTTATTTTCATATATGCAAATATTAAAAAAGACCACTGAATAATATATATATCTTAAGTAGTTTCATGTTGGCTATATTGCAAGCTTTACATAGTTCATAACAACTTTAAGTAATGTGAGCTTCATTTCCTGTAGGAAGATCAGTTTTATGTGAGTTATGTTAATTGTGGTCTTTAAGTGTTCTTTTTATTGATCTTTTCTATATCAATATTTCACATCAGTGCCTCTCCTCTCCTCAGAAATGCTGATCAGCCATTTCTCCTCTTCCTCTCGTTGGCCCACATCCATACACCACTTTTCACGACCCCCGCCTTTGCTGGCAGAAGCCACCATGGTCGCTATGGGGACAACGTAGAGGAAATGGACTGGATAATAGGTGAAGGGGATGTAACGTACAGAATATGTTAATAAACATCTTTGTGGAAGATTTTATGCCTGTAGGTGTTTCTCCCAGCCCGTGCAGCTTTTTATGCTGCAGAATGGCCCATTTGCTCAACACACTGTAGAAATACTTAACAGTAGATCACACGTAACTTTTTTTTCTATATGCAGAATGTTTCATGTATCACTTTGTATTGAAGCGAATACTCTTTTGCATAAAGAGGTTTTAATAATATGACAAGCACACAACAAATGCACTGTAATATAATGTGCATGCCCTTCTACGTTATGAAAATATCTTAAAGTTATGACCTGATTCTATTTTGGTGACAAACAAAAGCCGCAGTTGAGAGAGACGGGGAAAATGAGGTCCTGGCTGAAAAATGTCCGGACTTCCACTATTTAGTTTAATGGTGTTCTTATGTTTGTAGGAAAGGTGACAGAGACGGTGGACTCACTAGGACTAGCCAATAACACACTGATGTACTTTACGTCAGACCACGGCGGACACATAGAGGACGCTGACACACGCGGACAGAAAGGAGGCTGGAACGGCATTTATAAAGGTAGACTCTTTAATGTACATCAAAGGGAACCAGTTATATCAGAAAATAGTTCCACTATCCCTTTCTTAAGAGCACTTCCAAACTTTAGGACAGTTCTCTTCATGACAGTGATAGTAATAAAATAGCAGAATTTATAAAAAAGTAAAAATGTGAAAGTACATTTCAAGGACTCGAGGATTTTGGAGCAGGCCTAAGAGATTGAATTATGCAAAATTAAACCTCAGTTGAATCTCAGACATGGAGGGCTAAATTCGAAAATTAAACACACCATATTAATGCTGCAAATCATGGTTATGAAAGTACTCTGACAGTTTGAGTACTCTCACCATGCCATGTTAGGAGTGTGTGTCTTCCTGTGCCTCTTGTCTCTTGTAATTTCCAATTCATTTTACTGCCGGGAATGGAAATATTTATGATGTGGGTCCTGTTCTCTGCCCCAGGCGGTAAGGCTATGGGGGGCTGGGAAGGGGGTATCAGAGTCCCCGGTATATTTCGCTGGCCTGGCAGACTGCCAGCTGGAAGGATAGTGGACGAACCGACCAGTCTCATGGACCTGTACCCTACGCTCAAACACCTCGCCCAGGACTCACAGCCGGACAGGTAGCTTAACAAATACAGTATGTGCGTCTGTGTGTTACGAAAAGCCCAATGACTGACCACAGAAGCTCAGTCTACCATCTGCCAGGCACTTAAATGCTGTGTCCTAAAGGTGCTCGTGTCGATAGCCTGGTGCTGCAAAAGTGAAACAAAGCCTCTTTTAAGGTCTGGGTGTTGTTTGTTTGTTTGTTTGTTGTGCAAGTGATATGTGGCCATGTGCAGCCCTTTGAGACTGTACTGCGATTAAAGGCTATATCAATTCCGTTGGCCCATTTGGCTTTTCCGTAGTGTACCTGTGTGTCCGTATGTAGGGCTTTAAGGAGCGTGTGTGTGTTCTTCTGACTGTGTCCTCAGACCGTTGGATGGCCATAACCTGCTGCCGCTGTTGGAAGGACGTGCAGAGCGATCGCAGCACGAGTTCATGTTCCACTACTGTGGCGTTTACCTCAACGCCGTGCGCTGGCACCCGCCCGGGAGTGAGTACACACACACACACACACACACACACTGTACACAATATCATACCAAATCTCATCCATGCACAAATTTTGCTTATGTGTGTGTGCACATTTTTTTTGGTATGTTTACGCGTGCGTGTGTGTGTGTGTGTGTGTGTGTGTGTGTGTGTGTGTGTGTGTGTGTGTGTGTGTGTTCGTGTGCGTCTAGGCGACTCCGTCTTCAAGGTGCATTTCTTCACACCAAACTTCTCTCCCCCGGGAGCAGGCGGTTGCTATGACACCAAGATTTGCCTGTGTCATGGCGACCATGTGACCCATCACAACCCTCCGCTGCTCTACGACCTGCGTGGTGACCCCTCTGAAGCCCACCCGCTGGGCCCCCACACGGAGCCGCGATACACAGAAGTCCTGGAGCGGGTCGCCGCTGCCGCGGAGACGCACCGAAGTACACTCCCACACACACATGCACACGAGGGCGGTACCGAGGGCGATGCCGACGGCGACGGCACACGCACACAAAGTGTTCCCAACAACCAGTTGTCCTGGGGGAACATCCTGTGGAAGCCCTGGTTACAGCCCTGCTGCGGAACCTTTCCCTTGTGTGGCTGCAAAGAGGGCGCCACACACCCTTAAATGAAGACTGGCTCACACTGTCACACACACACACACACACACACACGTTAAAACACACATAAGCGCGAGGTGCATTCCTTAGTGACGCTGACCTCTGCAAACACCCTGTTCGTACAGACATGCGTGCGCCGTTCAAGTTCCCCTCGGGGCGAGGTGATTTAGAAGGGTTATTTATAAATTATATAATTAATTGTGTTTCTTTGCTTTATATGTTCGGAGATATGAATTGACATTTTAATTTATGAAGTTTTATAAACGCTTGGGGCCGTGAGAAATGTGACACTTTCTGCCACTAGGGGGCAGAACTAGACTTGTTTTTACTTTTAGTCGTGCCTGTTTGACTATGTATTTGTGGGGTTGTGATATTGTGTAAAACAATTGTGTGTGTGTGAGTGTGTTATAGCGAATTGGACTAAGTATCTTAAGGCTATTATCTCAAAAAGGACATTTTGTTTGTCATGTAGTCATAAAAGCTACAGTACATCAATTCTGTAGTAAGTACTCTGCACATTAGCAGTGCAAAACAAATACATACAGCCTTTTGTGTTGTGCTGTACCAGTTGCAGCAGGAGTGGCGAAAGCTTCCAAGTGTGTGTATAAAGGTTGTCATTTCCAGCGCCCCCATCCCCAGAGTCAGTGGTTGCCATGACAACAGTCTGCACATTTTGCTCGTGGGATCCCCAACTTTCTCTAAAGCAGGCATACTATGAGCACCCACCCTTCCTCTCCTATTTTCTCCTCTCTTATCCTCTCTCCTTTTATCTATCAACATCTCACTATATTCCTCTACTCCTATGTTGACAAGTGCATATGTTAACAATAGACAACTATTTTTTTTTTCTGGGGGGCGTGGTGAGGCCCACCCCAGGACGCCCTAATCCTTTCTTCATCCCCCATCCCATTCTCTACCCCTTTCTCACCATTGTCATTCATGTTTTAAATATATACAGTACGATATGAAAAATACAGATTTGAGCAAAAAAAATTATCAAGGAGAAATTTGTATCATTGTTATCAAAGATGATTTGATTACAATCACTACCCGCCTATTATCTTTTCAACTATTATTTGTATCAATAAATGACGATAATGATATTGATCTGTGATGTGCCAACATCGGTTCTAGTTCATGGTACATGATGAAGTAGATATCACGTGGGATCACGTTTTCTAACTTTGTTGACTTCCAAAAACATACTTCTAGCTGATATACTGTCTATACGGTCTATTCACAAATGAATGTGGTACACCTCGTTGTAGCGTATGATGTAAGATGCATTTACATTCCATGTAAATGCATCTTACATGGAATGTATCTGAAATGAAATGCTGAAACAATTTGATACGTCTTCAATGTGTGAACTTCTAATGCGGTAAGGAAGCTATAGAATTGAGGATTTAGCCACAGTTCATTAATGCATTAGGAAGGTATGAAAAGCCATTTCGGTGCCTGTATAGCTACAATAAGAGTGTTAACCATTGTAGCGGCCACACAAAATAACCTCCCCCTCCTCCGAATCTCCCTAACCGTTGAGGCGAAATGCATTTTAATCATCGTCATCATCGCCGTCGCTATTACCTCTCTCCCACCAGCAGATACTGTATATCAAAACATTCAGATCCAGAGTTCATTACAGTAGCTAGTCTACTCTATCTGCAACCATAAATCATGCAGTCAGCCGTACATAATGACATTTGGCTGCACTGTATATCAAACTTAATGATGGCTTGCTGGATAGAACAGGCCTGGCAGTATATCATGTCACACGCAAACACACGCACACACACATGAACCGAAATCCCACACATAGCTCTGTTTGCACTCACTGCCAAGCGCGCGCACCACAACTGGACCAGCGTCCACAGGCATATTCGCTCCCAGACGTGGACACTGTATATCATGTTGTTTTGAACAGATCTGTGGGTTTCTGTAAAGGTCAGTATTTCAGGAAAGCCATAAAGCATGTTTATAGGGTGCTGTTGCCTTTATATGCGCACATACACACAGCTGGCTATAGATAGGTCCTTCACTTGGCCGAAATAAACAACGCTACAGCGAGAGCTGCTCAGCTGTCGGTGTGTGTGTGCTCTTTGCATAAATACTGTCACATAACCCCACATTTTACACACATGCTCATCGGAAGCTGGAGCTGAAGTTGGCATGTTTTGTTTTTTTATTTTCAGGTTGTAGTTGTACACATGCTAATGTTGCACATGCTAATAATAGCGTTCATTACTAGTGAAATATTTGAGTCAAGGTTGTTAGTTCAGTTCCAAATGTGCCAAATTAGTAATGACTGCTTCCTGAACTCACTGAAAATGTCAAGTGCACAGCATTCAACAAACACATGTGGTATCTGGGAGTATACTCTGAAAAGCCTATTTGAACAATATGATGAAAATGTTTATTTTGCTAACAGTTACTTCAAATGTTATCAACTAACAAAGTAGTTCTCAAACTTTTTTGACCAATTGCTCTCAAAAATAAGATCCTAGCTTGGGACCTCGAGGTGAGGGCTGAGATGTGAACGGCTTCCTTAAATAATATAACATAATAGCGTGAAACAATAAACAATCATTTACACCAATAAACAAACATGTAGTAAATATAAACATTTTAGTAAAGATAATAAAACTAGGTTTAAAAAATTATGATTCATGTGTTTGTTAGATATTAGTTTGCAATCCTGTCCTGTCCATTTCCTAGTTCTAAAATATATTATGCAAAGTAAACCCAGGTAATGGTATTGAATTCCTTACTGTCACTCTTTTAAATAAATGCTGCACTTCTCTAAATAAATGCTTGTGCTGAATCAGGACCCGCGGGGGAAGTTGTATTAGAGATAGACTGCTCTTCAACCCCACGCAGTTGTGCAGACTGAAACATTCTGCTAAAATGAGCCACATAACCGCCTTCCCTCCAAAAGAGAAGCATTTTCTTTCTGCTAACCTTCTCGGTATTGGAGGAGAATAGCAAACAGAAGTGAATGTGGAAATGAAAAAGGTAAATAAACAGTGTTTGCAGTCAAGTCAGTGGCCATATTGTGTTACATTTTGTCCGGCTGAGGTCAAGCAGCCACCATGGAGTATCAGTCTCATACTATCAATTTATCTAGCACACCAAACAAATGACACTGTCCTTTTTAAAACCTCTTGTATACTTGTTTTATAAAAAAACATTTTCTAAAGTGTGTAGTAACTTACTGGGACCCATAAACTACTTACGATAATGCATTAAGAAAACAAGAGTTCAAGCTGACTATTTTTGTAGTTCCAACTTCAGACACAACAGGTGAATTTGTATGTTGGCATGACACTATATACCAATACCACAAAATTGTAAATTATGATAGAACGTGCTGTATTGTAGGAAGCATAGATTACTGTATATTGATGTGTTCCTGAAAAAAACATTTGGACTATTCAAGGATTCTAAAGGACACGGTCTGCACACAAGTATAGAATTTTCATAAACATCCAGAGTTACTCCTGAACAACCAACCAACCGTTCAATTTCATCCATCCATCCATCCATATTTTTACATATCAATATTAAAGTGGAAAGAAGGGAAGGAAGGAAGCTTGCAGCGTTCCTCTGCCAGCTGCTTCCCTCCGTTTGGCTTGGCTGTGGTCTTATTTACCACGCTAAATGGCTGCGGTGGAGAGCCAATTACATAGCATTAGGATGCTATTACATTAGGAAACACTGAACGTGTCTTGGAGGGGGAAAGTCTCTGTCAGGTGTGTCAATGAATGAGGCACTTATGGGACAGAATGAAAGAGTTTGCGCTGCTGTTAGTGGGAATTAGATATATTTGTGTGTACATGCACGAGAGCAGCAGTGCGGAGAGTGACAGAGAGAGGCCAGGGCTTGATTGACAGATTCTGCACGTGGAAGTGTACGATATACACGTATTTGTTTGTGCGTGTGGTGAATGGTGCACTTGATGAACGATGCCCGGGGTGAATTGTAACCGCGTGCGAAAGCTCCCAGCTGAGCTGTTGAATCTCTGCTTGGGAACTTGCACAACACACACACACACACACACACACACACACACACACACACACACACACACACATCTATAAACATGCACACGAAACAGCGTGCCTTTCTAAGCCTCTTTCAATGTCTGCCTGACTTTACTTTAGCCTTGAATCTTAATGTAGACTTTTTTATGGCAGGGGCATGGCATTGAAAACACCGAGCTCTTTTGTAATACTTTGAGTACTGTGTGTGTGTGTGTGTGTGTGTGTGTGTGTGTGTGTGTGTGTGTGGGGGGGGGG
>JAODLI010039922.1:0-18050 GCA_027575585.1 Percopsis omiscomaycus | reverse complement strand
GTGTGTGTGTGTGTGTGTGTGTGTGTGTGTGTGTGTGTGTGTGTGTGTGTGTGTGTGTGTGTGTGTGTGTGTAAGTAGCATATACAGTGGCATGCACTACACTAAAATAGGGATGATTGGTTTGTCACATTGTAAAGTTATCAGGGTGGGTGGAAACGTGGTAAGGCCATGGGCTTCTCGAGTTGGCTACCATTTCTGACCTGTTTCCTAGATGTTTGTTATGATTCTAACAGAAGCTGCCTTACCAACCCACTCACCCACCTGGACGGAACTCTTAATTCTAACAGTTCTGAAAGTGACCAATTCTAGAAGTAAAACACATCCTGAAGTTCAAATAAATCTAGTTAAGAAAATTCTCTGCATTCTTGAAGTCTTGAAGTTCTAACAATTCCAGAAGCTCTGAAAGCTCTTCACATTGAAGATTCGAAATATTCACAAACAACACAGCACAATAAATACATTATTGCATGAAATGAGCGTGATTTCCCTCCTGTAGAAGTATTTCCCATCTTAAGTTTATTGATGTTCACTGTCTCTACTGCACTCAGATAAACTTATTTATTACTAAAAGTAAAATCTCAAATGATGCAAAATAGTGAAATAAGATAAATTTAAGCAGAATATTTAAATAAGCTCCAATAAGTCCGTCCATCAA
The DNA here is from genome assembly GCA_027575585.1 of Percopsis omiscomaycus. Taxonomy (NCBI): domain Eukaryota; kingdom Metazoa; phylum Chordata; class Actinopteri; order Percopsiformes; family Percopsidae; genus Percopsis; species Percopsis omiscomaycus. The sequence continues at coordinate 17,395 of JAODLI010039922.1, read as the reverse complement.
TTTGTAGTGAAACAAAATAAACTTTATTGCAGAATTTTAACAGCCATCCAGTTTCTAGCTAATGGCCATCCATAAAATATTTTATGCATCTATCTTTAATAATGCCTGCCGGCATCAAATTCTGAATGAAACATTACGCACAACACAAAGTGGAAAGAAGCCACGTAAAACAATTATTTGAGAATATAAAACATTTTCAGCACAGTTCAGTAAACACAATAAACAGTGTCACAACTGCAGCATATATAAAATAATTTGTCATAACAAAATGTTTGTTACATTTGTACACTGGTGTCTATTAACGACTTTATATACAGTAGTAACCACATAAGCCATGACAAGCAAGGCCAATTTTATTACATTTAGCTTTTTTTTCTAACTTACATTTCCTGCAAAGTATACAATTAAACAGTCTTATACATTACATATTGTGTAACAATGTAACAGTCACTCAACAGAGAGTGTTTTAAGTTTACTCTAAACTCTCAACAGTCAACCCACTCGTGCTGAGTAGATGTCCATATGTGGCTCGTTGGTGTGATGTTTAGCAGGGGACCATATAATGTTTAATTCGAAAGTCTAAGGATCATAATCCTCAGTCTAGCGGTTACACTGAAAGACGCCACATCCTTCACAGTGATGTTGTTTTGCAAGGACACATGGTTTTGTCCATGCCTACAAATCTTGGTTGTGTTTAAACCACTGTCTTTTTTCTAATGTATTTATGGCCTTGGTCAAGCTTATGAAAATCCTGTATGCAATTAAACACTTATGAAGGGTGAAGTTAAATTTCACCGTTAAACTTTAGCAATACATACGTTTTCATCTTTTTTCATAATTTAAAATTTTAAATTGTACAACAATTAATGGTCATCTTCAGTCAGAGATTGAGTAGGCTCATCTACCCGAAACTCCAGGTGAAGTTTAGCTACAAAAAACTTTGATCTCCATATCATCTCAATAGACAGTAGCTAGTGAAAATGAGGCCCTACTTAGCACTGCAAACCACCTGACACTACTAGAGCTGAGTTATGGTTTGATGAGCCTTCTCAGCTTGAAAAAGGATGTTGTGAAGGTCCCTATGTTAGGAAATATAAAAGGCACATGCAGTAAAAATGTATTAAGTATTTAACTTTGAATCAATTTTATCAGTAAATCTAAATCTTATTTTACGTATTTACCGATCTTTTCACTCTTTTACAAATGTGTGTCTGACATACTTCATAGATTTCTGTATGGCTTATTGAGTTTCATAAAGTTGAATCTTCATCTCTAGGGGGCAATGTGGTTCCATCCTTTGCTCCTTCTTGCTTTGTTGTAAGACCAGCCTCTATTTACAGTTCCTGACAGCTTTTACTCTTTCAGCAGACTGCTTTGAAACCAGCTCTGCTGTTTGTGCCAAAAGACAGCACTAAGCAACTAACAACTACAAATTTTTGTAAAACAAAGTTTATAAAAAATCATCAATGAAATCAAACACCGTCCTCAGAAATGGCAAAAAATTATTCCACCACCCACTCGAGGTATTAGATGAGTAATAGAGATACAATTAGGTTGATGCTTATTGTACTAGACCACTTTGACCATTTCAACTTGATTTATCTTTGGCCCGTTTGACTGGTTTGGATTTTTGAATTGGTGCCTGTAACTTAGAACACACTTAAAGCCCCCCGATGGCATGTTGCCTCATCGCTGTGTTTCTCAACATGTATCAGAAGCCTAAAGCCCGATTCTTTACCAGTCAACATGAGCAGATTAACTTCCTTAGGTGTGAGCAGCTAGTCACAAGGCATGTCCTTGCTCAGGCAAATTTATCATACAGCAGGTTTGATTTTAAACACAACCCATTTAAAATACAAACCATGTATTTGCTTTGCTCCTAGGAGGGGTTGTGTTCATCAACATCTCCTGATTTAGAGCATATACATATTAGCTGCCATGCATACAATAGATTTTCTACCATATGAGCAATTGGCTTAGCTACAAGGTAGAATTCATTGCATAATTTCTGTCTTAATTCCAAGAACAGGCAGCTGTGAGCTATGCATTTTCGGATGAAATCAATCACGAACCCTTCACATTGGCCAACATTTGGAAGCTGTGTGCTTGCAGAATCCCTCTGGGCCAAAATAAAGATGGGATCTTGACTTTAATCTACTAAATCTGTGAAAGAGACATGGGAGATGAACAGAAAGGTCAAGAGGTTAAAGTTTAAGGGCGACCGACTGTCTGTATTGTCAGCATGTCAGAGAACTAGCCAGGAACTCCAAGAATTCAGTAGAAAGCTAGAAGGAATTGGAGATATAAAGAATGGCAGAATAAGAAGCCTTTGCTCTGTCCACAAGCCTAGCCACCCACCAACCTGCTGCAACCTGATGCTTTTTCTGAGAAATGAGTTGAGGGTTGAGCAGGGTTCCGGGGAAGAAATGGGGAAGGGGTCTGTGGAGGTTTGGAGACTACCAGGCAGGACAATGTTAATGTCAATATACATTGTAATCTTAAAGCTTCACAGGGTAAATTGGCTCTGTCTGGTCATATGGTAACTGTATTCTGTTTTTGAGAAGTGTCGTATTCAGCAGACCTATTTTTTCACTGTAGGTGCATACAGTATATCATTAGCTTTTTTCATAATAGGGAGGCAGAAGGCAGCACTGCATAAAAAGTGGGTTTTTCGTCAGTAAGCCGCACTGTACATTTCCGTGGAAGTTCAGGTTAACATGAATGAATTTGTAGGCAGCACAGAAAATGTACATTGACTTTGAATTTCTGGCAGTTTGGGATTTTGTGACTCACCACTGGTCCAGAGGTTACACCTTTTAATCAATTTGAAGAACATCTCTGGTATTAATAGATCAGGCTTAGTATAATTACAGACTCATGAATTGCAGGTTGAACATATTTGCCTTATGGAAGTAAGTATGGCATGATGAATTACCTTGTAGGCCTATGCCACTAGCAACGGTCAATAATGTTGTAAAAAAAGATACACACAACAGTAAAATTTGTTGCAACAATTTATTTTAATACAATCCAATGATGGTCAGTAACTTGTTTTACAAATCAGTCCATAAAGGGGTTGAATGACTAGTTACAGACTATATTCCTGGACTGGGACACAAGACTTACAACTGAAAAAAAGAAAAGAAAGTGACCATCACGTGACCCACCACACCTTATGGAACGAAGAAGATGCAACCAGGTAGCGGTCTCGTTGTCAACGTGGCACCCATTTTTATATACAGTATGTATGTATATATTAGCAATATTTAACCAATTTTGTGCACTGCATCATATACCGGTATATATTTTTACAGTGTATCCAGTCCAGCGTATCATTCGTTTAGATTTCGAAGCATACGTATACCTCTGTTTCCAGGCTGTTGGTGCCAATGACTTCTCTACCTCATAGCCCTCCCATTAACCCCAAGGTATTATCATATGTAATGGTATGATGCTTTAAGAACTAAAGAACAAATCTCAGTTTTGCATGAGTGTGTGACTTTTGGAACAAAGTTGATTTCCAAAGTTTTAGTAACACAAGTATCCATCCATGTCCCAATCTTGTCCCTTAAATTTCAATTGATTTTCTTGTAAAAAAAAACTGAGGCTAGTGGTTATCTTAACCAACAATTAATCAAAATGAATTAAGTATTGTAATGCTCATTAACCTTAACTCTTTGTTCTTCCCTTATCATACCAACCTCAACATATTAGATATTACAAACCATCCTTTACCGACAATGTTAACCATTAGGGTAATTTGTTTCGCTGTAATTTACAATATCACATGTATCCAATTTTGTAACTATTACAAACATACGATCATTACAAAGTCATTAGTGTAAAATCGGAGCTCGGCTGAAGATATTCCATAATTTATCCCCGGGTAAAATACAGGTGTTTAGATTAGCCTTCATTTTAGAATGAAGTGGAGAAAATTTCTTAACTTCACAAGACTTTACGCCCTTAAGTGTCTAATTAAAGATGGTTGCTCCATTGTGGATTATAAAAGTGTTAGTTACTGTTGTGTGCTTTGTTCATTTTGATTTTGCTGGGGAATATTTAGTCATTCGAAGGCAAATGTACTTTATTATACCTGAAAACTATCCTAATGAACCATTCAAACACTCACACACACACACACACACACACACACACACACACACACACACACACACACAGAGGTCTATACATAGGGGACCCATATGTGCCAGCACAATATGGTAGTGTGGACATGTCAAATGTAAGATTAGGGAACATGTGCCAAATGTGCTGGTAGACTGATTTAAGAATGTGTGTTTTCTAATGTCAGTCACTTTGGCATGGTGTTGTTTCCACAATGTGCACCTGTCTATATGTCCAACTGCCATGCATGCCTCTAATTGCTTCGTACCCCCTGACGAAAGAGACGAACAGGCAGACAAGTATTCCACTGATGGTTGCATGCGTTCTGAAAGGCCTGCTTTTCTTATGTAACAAGAGCAAGGGTTTACAAAACCCATTGCTGTTCCCAAGCCTGTTCCTAAATCCTTGCTGCAGTTGGCCGTAAACCCATTTAGACCCGTTGACAGCAGCAGGCCAGGGATTGTCATTAGGATGAAAGCAGTCCTACTCACCTGGTTCCACAGCTGTCTGTTGGAGGAAAGAGACATGATTACAGAGCGAAGTTGTCCCTTCCCTCCTTTGCCAACAAGGGCTGACACGCTTTTGTAGGAAGATGAACAGAGCACAGATGAGTGGGTCTAGCATAGCCGGGCCGCAGTTGTTGTTGTTGTTGTCATAAGGTTGTTGCTTTTTAAGTGGCAACACCTTTGTAAAAGGTGTTGCGTGGAAATGCTTACTCGCCCTTTATAGGCTTTGAGCTAAAAGTTGTGGTTGTATGTAGCGGTGAGTTATGACAGCACTAAACTTGAACCTAAGATGTTTGGTGACATTATTTTCTTTCCTAGCCCTATTCCATACAACTCCTTGTTAAGTTTAAGTTAAGTTTAGTCGTTAAATTGCTTATCTGATTAAGGGTATATTTCTCAATTGTGTGTGCAGCTGAGGGGGGAGGGGCCAAGAAGATGCAAGCCAATGAGTTCTGTTGGGAGCCAGAAGTGTGAGCCACTCAGAAAACTATCAGAAAACTATTTTTTGGGAAACATTGGTGTTCACCAAGGGTAAATCCAGACACAAATTGAGACGTATACCTTTAAGGTTCGATTCAGATTAAGCAATATGAACATTGTTGGAATAAGTGTAGGGGGAAAGTCCTAAAGCTATTGGACCCATACAGGTATTCAATATGTGTGTGTATACAGGTATGTGTGCATTTGCCTGAGCATCTGGGGACTGTGCAGGAAAGATCTGGCTCCCGTAATTCCTTTGACGTGGGTATACACTGTCGAGAAGGGTCCCCGTAACACCCCTGAGGAAAACCTTTTGACGTCAAACAGCGTTTGGAGCCCACAGACTGTTTTCATACGAGCTCCACAGGCTTGGGTTACAGAGAACGAGAGGAAATTGTAACCACAGAGCTAACAACAGAGGAGCCTGAGCAAAACAGAAGCCCCTACTCTCATTCAACTCCCAATCTCATCTGTGTTTTTTCCCTTATGTGCACCTAAGACAGAAAACTTTCCTTGATGTTATATTCTTGTTTTGCATTTTCTAGAAAACCATGCTTGTCTACTGTTTAAAGACACATTCCTTAATTTGTGTCGACAATTAAGAATTTCTAATTAGTATCTAGATGACCCTCGTAGTTTTAAAATAAAAATTTTGGTTTTGGTTTGAAACTGTGAGAGTGCCTGACCCTCCCACACCTGCAGTGCAAAGTGTTTTTCACTCATCTCTACTGTTCCCCCAACAGGTCCCCTGTAGGCCCACACAGTTCTCTTCCCCTCCCTACAGCCATTCACAGTTTTGTGGACCGTTGTGTTTCAAAACCTAAACTGTGAGCTGGGGCAGAAATTCGGGGTTCTGATAGTGCTATAACACAATCAAGAAGTTCTAGTTTCTTCTCTACTTATTCTTTTCTAGTTTTCTAGCAAACTACCTAAAGTTATTTCTCTTTCTCAACTCAACTCAACTGACTCTTATCTCAGCCCACTCTTATACAGGGAGGGCACTGCGGAAACTAACCTTCAATTAATGGATGAACAAACAACAGGCGTCTCATTGGCTAAACGTTTGTAGCAGCCTTTACTCTACACGTGAAATTTTTGGGATACCGTCATCTTGTCTTAATTCATTCTTTCTTTCTTGTGCAAATCCTGTCTCCTCTCCCTTCCTGAATGCCTATAAGGTGGCCCTGCGGAATGTTCTGGAATCAGAGTGAGGACTCCGTCTTTTTCCATTGAGGAGACGTGCCAGCATGCAGCAGGCCTGGAGCTTGGACTGTTTGTGTGTGTGCGTGCGTGTGTTAACGCTAAGGCCATCTGTTTGGCTGTTAGCTTCCCTGTTGCTGTCCCTGCACACACATAAATACAGATGTAGACACAATACACACACACACACACACACACACACACACACACAGAAACAGGCCAGAACTTGGACTGAGCGAACAAACACACAATTGCTTATGCACACACACAGAAACACCTAGACACACAAGAACTCAGCAACAGCTGAAGCATGCTCACAAACACTCCAGCACATGAACAGACGTGCACTTTCATACGCATACGCACACACACATACACATAATTACAGTAAACATACATATATGTAAATATATACATACTGTATATACATACACATGGGTTTATGTGTGTTTTATGGCTTCCATAGGGAGAAGCTCTTTGATTACAGTTGGGCCACAAATAGGCGATAGGCTAAATACAATATTCTGTTGGCCTACAAAGTACAAAACCATCTGAGTATAGCATGAACTTCACTGACATGTAGTCATAACATAATCACTTTCTGCACCGTAAAGCTCTAGCATCCCTTTTGTAGCATCTCAGCAAACTGCTCATGCTTGAAGTGCAGCATTGAGATGTAGCTTCTGTGGGAAAGAGAGGTTTAAATTGATGTTTTTATGCCAATTGTCTTCTCTGTAGTAAAATGCAATATTCTTCCTCCTGCCACTTCAAATGTTCAGCGTTAAACTTTTTAACACTAAAGAGACAATCTTGGTTTTAGCTTGGTTTTATTCTTTATAGTACCTTGTTAGTGGCATGCCAGAATAACATTTTTCCATTGATAATTGACACTAATTTTCTTCAGTTGTCTCATTCATCTGTGGCGATCAAATTAGAACTACAAAAATGTCTTACCCTCAGTTCCTGTTCTCAATAACATTCAAGCGCATCAAAGACATCATCAACTACAAGGCCCTTTTTATGCCTGAAGCGTTGAGGGTTTACGCAAAACCAATAAATCATCTAGTGTCTATAGAACAGATCTTTCACACTAGAACGCACTTTGCACAATTCATTATTTTGCTGATGGTCTCTCTTGTGCTCAGCCATTACAAGAATCAGATCTGGCTGCTGCGGGTTCGAACATATGTCCCAACAAACAATTCTTTGTGTTTCAACCTTATTTGCCATACACGTTCTTCCTCTCAGGACATTTGCATTTAGTGGGTCATTTATTTTACAGCACCTTGCCAGGAATGGAGGAGGGTGGGAATTGGTTGGGTGGGGGTTACTTAAAGAAATTGCCACTGAATGTAACCACAATGCAAGTGGGGCACAATGCAAGGTCATTTTCATTGACAAAGATTATTTGCAGCAGGGCGGTGTGTTGGATTTCATGGTTCCCTAGTCTACATGCGCGTGAGTGTGTGCGCCAATGCAGCGAGAAGCAGGGTAACTGCAGAAAAGGTTAGCGACAGCCAAAGAAAACACCAGGTTGTACAATGGACCCCCTCACTCGCAGAGACTGGCAGCAAAAACTGCTGAGGCAGGAAGTAGTTCTCGTGTGTCACGGGGGGTTAATTGTGTTTTGGTGTTATCTTAGAAACAAGACCCCCATAAACCCAACTCAGCACACCCTAAAATTACAGACTGCTGCTCCCCACCTGGACAAACACAACAATACAGAATTATCTATTACGGTGGGATGTTGGGTATGCTTGTGACTCTGTACGCACATTATTAAAGTTTATAAGCCGTTCTGCCCAAGGCCACCATATGGCATGACATTATTCACTTTGATACTGTTCACAAAGTAGGGTTTGAGACTCTATGGAGTCACAAGATGCATTTTGTGGGGCGTTTATGGGGGTAATTGTAGCTAAAACAAGCAGATTTGCTTGGAAGATAATGCAAGCCAATGCAATTAGTTAAAAATTAATTTGACCTTCATTTTGGTTTTCAGGGACCATCCATCCGAATCCAAACATACAATAGGTACTGTAATTATTGAAAGGCATCATTTTCTACATTCTTCGTGTTTCCTGGTTCCATTTCCTTTAGGTCTCCCCCGTTCCATATCTCCTGCATCGCTCGACCGAAACGGGCTCTCGCAATAATAACGGCCTCTGTGTGTGGTGTGTTAAGACAGCCGGCGAAAAGGGGGGGATTGCTGCTCTTGCACCTTGCATTCCAGATTCTTGGGCTCATAACGTGCGCTTGACGGCGGCCATTTGCGTGTGGTGGGGGAAATTTCACTGATGAAGAGTGTGTTATTATTACAAGAGGAAAGAACTGTCTGTGCAGGCTCAGTGAGAACATTCTGACAGACGATGAATTATCGTGATGTCAACAATTCAGGTCTGCAAAGTATTTTTGAGTGCCCCGCAGAAAAGGACAGAGGAAAATGGAGGAGACAGGGAGGATGGCGCAGGGCCTGAATTAATCCGTGCGCTGTTCCGCCTGGGGATCATTCATCTTACGCTACAACCCAGGCCAATGAAACCAATCCAAATATGATACTTATGAAACAGGAAAGCAGTTGGAAGCAAGCAGTTCTACTCTTTTCTATCGATCGGCAATCAAATAATTTCACAAACCATTCAGTTTTTCTAGTTTCTGTTGCAGTTACTGTTGCAGTAAGTACAGTACATATCGTTCAAAGTCACATACAGTATAAGCCCTTGCTTTTAAAAAAACCTCAAACAACAAAAACAACAAACAAAAAGATATAATATGTGAGCAAGATATACACTACTGAAAAACTGTATGCATATTATAGTAAACATACCATAATTAATACCAACACAATTATTTTAACTTCTCTGTAGATCCTGACCCCCCCCCCCCTTACAAGAAACTGTATTTGCAGTTCCCAGTTTTGGTTTGAGGTGGTGACTGTTTTAAGAAGAACCCTGGAGTACAAGACGAGCTGGTGCTCAGATCTTATCTGCTCAACCAACCAGAGCTACACTTCTATTTATGATCAGATATGCGGCGTAAAAGCAGGCGCCTTGCGAACAGTTTGTCAAGCTCCCTTGTCCTACAATCATCCCTGCCTAGCATAAATTATGATTTACAGATTATACCTAACATTGAAAAATTCATAAGAGCCTCCCCTCAATTTAGGAAGAGGGTCATTATCTCATCATCATATTTCTTGGAAAGAGATCCCTTTGCCAAGATTAAATACGTGGCTGGGAAAGGAGGATACATGCGGTAATGAAGCCAACTATCTGTTCTCTTCACTGTGGATTAGCAGGACTTGCAAAATGTACAGAAAAACAAAGTAGACCACAGTGCTTCCTGTGACAGAAGAACCGGGGGGGGGGAGAATGCTGTCTCGGAACTATTAGCCCGTCAGCCGTGATGACTGCACGTGCTCAAGCCAACGTCAACCCTGTTCCAGTCCATCTATCTCTCTCAGTGATTCTGCAGAGGAGTGGCCTAGCTGGGTTTTCTCTTTCATTATTGACGTCAGCGGCCATAAGATTCCCATCGCCACCCAGGCCATTTATCACCTGCAGCAGTGGGATTACATAACAGTGTTTACACACCCTAGTAGAAGAGCATTCTTCATGTCAACTCCCGGGGCTACTCTAGGAGTTAGCTCTCACTAAGAAGTCAGGTGTTCTTTCGTACAAAAAATGCACGTGCACAGCCACATACGGGTACGCACAAATGCACACACTACATTGTTGCATTAGCACCAGAGACGAGTTCCACAGGGGCAGGGGCTCAAATGTAAAAAGGCGATCTATCAAGATGGAGCTCATTTTAAGTACATTTACATGTAGGCTTAATGTTTCTGTTTCGTTTTACGAGAATTAGACCCAAAAGCGGAGCACAGACAACTCCGGTTAGTTTGAAAACAAGGTTTATAGAAACTAAAAGCTGGGGCTGGGGGTTGAGTGAGCGAAGCAGGTGTAGGCAGAGGCTGGCAAGGCCGGTGGCTGGGCAAGCGATTCACACTGAGGAGGTCGTATCCCGAGCAGCGGTGAGAAGACAGTTAGGTTCCTGGGCATAAGAAAAACTGAGATTAACATGAGGAGAATAATGCTGGTCGACTAAGAATGGAATTCTTAGTCATAAGTTAAGGTAAAGCCTGATAGAAGCTACCACAAAAACTGCTGAAACGATCTGGCAATGAGCAGGTGCAGAACCGGGGTTTAAATACTGAAGAGCTGATTGGATGATTGTAGGCAGGTAAGGGAGATTACCTGATGACCAGCCTGAAGAGAGAGAGTACTGTGCTACGCCCACCACACACAGTGACACACAACGAGTCATTGACAGACAGACAGGGGGAAGACAGGGACACGGGGAAAAGGGGAAACACAAGGGTTGTTGCCGAACCGTGACAGTTGCAGTGGAAATGTAACAAACTTTGTTGTGTAGTGACTTACCAACACATCCCCTGACGATAAATTTGAAGTGGCATAGGCTGTATGAGCATACAAATAATGCTAATAATAGCCAACTGCGATGTCTGTCTGTCGAGTGTAAAGCAAAACTCAATGCCTAGCAACACGTTAGGCTTCATCAAAGTGTATGACGGCAGACTAGGGCAACTAATAGGGAAATTCTCATATGATGCATTTTCTACTGTATTGTAGTTCATTTAAAATTAATTGCACTTTGTTTTATTGACCACAATATCTTATTAAAGTGGGCAATTTTGATTAATTTGAGAAAAAGGGCAGGGGCTTGAGCCCCCCTCTGCACATGCCTGATGTACATGCACACTTGCACAAAGCTACTTACAAAGCTAAAATACTGAATATGACAATGTAGTGATTTGGATGCAGCCATCACAGAAGAACCTCCAGGGTGACTTCCACCCCCCTCTCTTTGCTTTGCTTGGCAGAAAATTGTAAAATCCTTTTTCTACATTCCAGAAAAACAGATCTGCATATATATATTATCCTGTAGTGACATTTCACCCAATGTTTCAAAGGAAGGGAAAACCTCTGCGTAGACCTTAATTTGCCACAGCCAGGACCCCATGATCCTTCAGCCTGATAAGGATTTAAACTAGGTATCTCTTTCAGTCACAAAGGCTGACTGAACAACTTTTATCTTATTAAAACCAATAATGAACCTCACTGATGGAGTTTAAATGAACAATGCTATAACTTGACTTACTACCCAGAGAACAAGATGGGGGAAAGTACGTGTCGAAATAATACACCATTTTAACATAATAGACAACCTGACTAGAAATATATGAACTGCTATGATTATCAGCTGCTATTATTGCTGCTATTATTATATGATACTATTATTATCAGATGTTTTATAGAATGTATTAGTTTTCCACATATACAGAATATTGGGTTTGCATATATAAAGTTGTGGGGTATTGATCTAATCGGGCCCGATGTACTCTGCTGTTGGGAGACCCAGAAGCGCCTACTAGACCTCAAGCTGAAGAAGAGATTGTAACGCCCGCTGCTGCAGCCTCCTCTCCATAGCCACTGTACCACCCCCCCTCCCCCGTGAGTGTCTGTGTTCTCTTTCCCAGGTGTGACTGAGTGCGGCAGCAGCTGTGGCCTATCTTGAATCAAGCCTCCTGCTACTTAGACCTGTCTCCGCTCCAGACACATCGCCAGTACGCTGACTCAGCTAACACGTTAGTCTCGTTCCCGCTCTCTATAGCTAGTTTTTCTGTTACTCCCGTTTCCTCGCCCAGCGCTCCACGTACCTGTCTCGTCGCTGTGATACTTCACCGTCTCTCCACGTATCTTCCTGCTCAGCCCCACTCACCAGCCCCAGTCCTGGCCCTCCACGTTAACCCCGGACTCCCCGCCAGCCCCCTCCCTGTGTTCTAAATAAACCCATTACTCCATACCTCGTGTTGTGTCCGCAACAAGCCTTGTAGACGTGTAGGCGTGAACTCAGTCGTAATGTTGACGAAAAATTGTGGTTGCTGAAATAATTGCCTAAATTCAGACTTATAATAATTTAAATAATTTCGTCAGTATTTTGCAGATTTTCTAGCTAATAGGGCTATAGATTGCTGTATTTATATTTAGATCATCTTTATTTTTTGACAAAATATATTTTCAATATTATTATTAAAATAGTAATGATTGTGTAGCTAAATACAACAATCTATTGTTTGTCGGCTTCATTATTAAATAATTTAGCACACATGCGGCACACACGACACACAATGATGTTTAAATTTCTAATTTTGTTCTATTCTTATAATTCATTATTATTTATTATTGCTATTATCATTATTATTATTATGCTGTGATACGCAGAGATTTATGTAATCCAAATTCAATGAAAACTGTGACCATTTTGACGAAAGGAATCATTTACTACTGTGCATTTTTGTCCTTTTCATAAAATAGATTTTCAACTTTTATCCTTTTTTTAAGATTTGTTTTAATGTTTTACTAATTTCAAACAGTAAAAAAACATTCTACTTTCTACTTACACTTATTATCATTATTATTATTACATTGTAAGATGCATATTAAAGCCACTGAAATGTAACATTTATAATATAATTATTATTACTATTATTATCACTATTATATATAACTATATAACTATTATATATAACTGCAGATTCCAGTAAGTAAGAGTGCTAGTGATGTCAAATTTAATAAACATTACGAAATTATTACATTTGAGTGGTTTTAAATGTGCAAAGAAAAGCACATTTGTGATTGTTTGATTGGTTGTTGTAATTATGTCCTTATTACAGTTATTGATATATATTAGATACAGTATATAAAATATGATATACCTCACTAATATTTAACTACAGAGTAAGTAAGAGCCCTGGGGATATTTAAGTGCACATATATTGACCCCACAAAGTCTGGAGGGGTAGCATTATTAGGGATTTTGTATCAATAATGTGACAATTTGTCATATTTTGAAGGAGATGATCCACCTTCAAGAGCCTGTGAAATAATGTCATGAGTGGTTTAAGATACTTTTTTAAGTATAATTTTCTTTCTTGATGGATACTATCTATGATGGATACTATTATGAAATTATTTTTCATAAGAATTTCTAAATGACTAACAGAGTTCTACAGTATTGATGATGTATGATGATGTATTCAGTGTCTGATTAAATCAGACACTGAATGCAGAGTCTGATTAAAGTTCATCCAAATGCTGACCATCACTAATTATGAAATTTGTATTCAATATTTATCCACTTAACGATGAAAAAATATGATTCAGTTCATTATCTATCATTATAATGATGACATTTTTGTATATGATATACAGTAAATTTGTCTAAGCATTGAAGAATATTTCTCGTCACTATTCTGATGAAAATGTAATCTGAGCACATTCCAGTATTCATCTATATAGTGATGAATCACATTTTTATTAGAATGAGAATGAAAAACTACTATATCATATATTCATCACAATATTGACGAAATATTGTCGTCTAGCTTATATTCATCAATATTTTGATGTAAATGTAGACATCAAGTGAATTCATATTTCTTCGCCATTTTGACAAAAATTGAGTGTCTGATAACATTCTAGAATTTGTCTAATTAATGATAAATCCCATTTTCGTCAGATTGAGAACGGAAAATATATTTGTCACAATATTGACGAAAATTTAGATATCAAGCAAATTCACAATTAATCACTCCTCTTTAATTACACAGAGGACAATTAATCACTCCTCTGTGTCTCGCCATTCAGATTAAATTAGACTGATAAATTCTATACTACAAATATAGTATAATTATCTTTCGTTTATTATCGACTGCAGTTGCCATACGCTGTAATGAGGGTCCCTGTGCCTTACAACAGGGTGGTGCTCCAAGGTTTGCTATGCTATGAAAAGGTCGATGGCCGATGGATAAGCTACAACAATACACATACACAACACATTCTTTCATATGCATTTACCCAATTAACCTCCCTCCACACACAAATATATAATATGATTAATAGCTTTATTAGTATTAATCTGTTTTAGTTTAAATTCCACTTTCTAACCGTTTTATTTAGATTATTTTTTATTAAAATTTTATTTGTAGAAATGTATTTTGTGTTAATAGGAAGTAAGCATTTGTAAATGTGTGGTGGCGAAGAGGGAGACACATATTATTTTTTCTAAAGGTACTGTACACTCCTTGACTGTAATATAGCAGGCCAATAACCATATATTTCAGCCAGCTCAATGTTTATGTTTCAAATACAACTGTGCATGAAAGTGCACTTGGGTGTAGAAGGATGGTGCAGAGAATAGAGAACAGGATAGTCTAGTATTTAGGGTGGTTGACCCAAAAGGTGGAGGGTTGGATCCCCTGGTTTTAACCACAAGGTCCGTCCCTTTCAAGAAAGGGCCCCATAAGAATGTTTCTTTCTCTAGGTCTTTCTCTCTCTCTGTTTTTGACTGTTTTTCGTGCATCCCTTGATGGTACTGTATAATTGATTGCTGTGATCTACACAGACCAGAGATAAGTGACCTTCGTTTGTATAACATTTAACTGTACTATATATGTTCCTTACCTCGATAAGTCCATATTCTAACACTCACTCTCAATGGCTGTTATTTTAGTCACGTGTGGACAACATTTTTAGACTCTGTTTACTTGTATTTGTTTTGGAAATACAAGTCTCAAAAACATACAAGTAGGTCATTTAGCAGACACTTTTATTCAAAGCGACATACAATTACATGGTGCAGACAGGGGTTAGGCATTTTGCTCTAGGATGCTTACAGGTAGGGCAACTCTGGGGCTTGAACCCACAACCTTCCAGCTAGGAGTCCAACCCTTAGACCACTACACTATCCTGACATAATTAAATAACTAAAGTAACAAAAAATTCTACAGAACATGAAACAATAGCAAAACAAAAGTTTGTGGTCATATTCTTTTGAACACTGTCTCGACAGGGTCTTCTTTCATTTTTCATTCAATTTCTTAGGAAATTTAATTAGACCACAGACTCCTTTTTTGCTATTGTTTCATGTTGTGTTCCGGACATATTTTAGTTGTAAGTTTAAAGTCACCATTTGCAAAACATATGGAAGAATATGGTTGGGGGGAGAAAACTAAATATTTCTTGTCCAAACAGCTACTACAGAAGATGGTGAAACCGAATGGCAGTATGGATGTTCTACAAAATGTACAGTACATATCGTTTTAATATTGTCTGTGTTATGGTCATAACACCCCATGTCTGCTACAATTTCATGCTAACGTTGTGTTTTTCCTTGAGGGTTTATATCTTTGTACATTTCTGACCGTTCTGGGGCACATTTTTGTAGCTTTCCACAAATGATTTGGAGCAGGAGGAGGAATGACAAGTTCTGTCTAGCTAAGGCGCTAGATGTATACTTTCACAGCAGTCGTTTCCCAACATGCCTGCTGTGAAGAGGTTGGTGTGTGTGCTGGTGGAGATTGCATTTCATGTCATTTTCAGGTAAACTGCACCTGATAAAAACCTAGGCCTGTACATCTACACACACAGAAGAAAAAGGTTTTTACAGAATGCCCTTGTTAAATATTATATAAGTTAATGGGACAAGATTATATTAATAACCAGAAACCCATCATGTTTCATTTAATAATGTTCCACGGAAAAAAACAAAGCTAAAAGGTGGTATGCGACTCCGAAAAATGTGTAAAACGCTGCTAGAAAATGCCCTCTTCTAGGTATTTGAGAAAGTTAATAAACACTGTTTGTAACTGTGAACTTCAGTTCCAGATGACCCAGATGTTGAAGTAAGTGTAGCTAACATATCGACTCTCCAGTTACTATGTTATTTTTGCCTCTCTGTAGGTCTCTCTGAAGTGAAACATAAATGATGGTTGTGTGAGTGTATTGCAGGACCACTACAATGGGTGTACCCAAACAGGAAGAATTCCTAAGGGAAGCCAATTTAGGCCCCGCCCTCTTGGTCTCTGTGGTATACAGGACTGTTCACACGAGGATTTGCTGTGTTGTTGTTTTATTATTGTTTTATTATTCACACAGATATGCCTCAGGTCTTTAACACTGCCTGAGACGTCATTGAATACTCTTTCGACTGGCAACTCTTGCCGTCTCTTGCTCGCAGGGCTTTGCTTGGGCCTACCTTTCCAGGGAGTGCTCGTCTCCTCCCTTCCTCCCTCAGCTGTAGACAATCACGGCTTAAAAGGGAGACAGGTGATTAACAAATGCCCGCACCTGTCCCCCAGCCCCATGAACCACACCTCCTCACATTCCCTTCCACACACAGACAGGGCTAAACCACGCCCACCCTCACATACCCCCACCGCCCGACTCAGGCCGGGAGAGGAAGTCAGCCATGATCATCTGCTCCCCCGGCCTTTGGATCACCTTGAACTTAAACGTCTGGAGAGCTAGATACCACCAGGTGATCCGGGCGTTGGTATCCTTCATGCGGTGGAGCATGTTCCGAGCAGAGGTTGAATGAGCGTCCCAGGAGATAATAACGTAGGGCGCCGGCCGCCCACCGGATGGCCAGGCACTCCCGCTCTATTGTACTGTACCTGGCCTCCCGCACCGTTAGTTTCCGGCTGATGTACACCACGGGGCGGTCGACCCCCTCCACCTCCTGGGACAGAACGGCCCCCAACCCTCTGCCCGACGCGTCTGTCTGCAAAGTGAAAGGGAGAGAGAAGTTAGGTGTGTGGAGGAGTGGTTCCCCAGAGAGAGCCCTTAAACTGCTCAAACGCCCCCTGGCACTGCTCCGTCCACTGGACCGGATCTGACGCACACTTGCGGGTCAGGTCAGTCAGGGGGCTGACCCCGCTATAAACTGCCTATAATAGCCCGCCAGCCCCAAGAACTGCCTGACCTCTTTTTATGACTTCAGTGATAAGTCTGTTTGGCTCCGCCCGCACCACCTCGTAATCGACATTTAGAGATAGAATTTAGAGATAGAAGTAATACAAGCACTTTGTCTCCCGGTGAGAAATTGCGTAACCTAGTTCCCCTGTTGTACTGTCATGAGCGGGCAGCACACCCTGTTCACCATCACCATCACCTGTTCCACCTGAACTTAAACCCGGCTCATCCTGTCATTCATCGCCAGAT
>JAODLI010039911.1:0-18053 GCA_027575585.1 Percopsis omiscomaycus | reverse complement strand
CTGTCCATTACCCTTGAGAACACCTCAGTGTCCTCCTGTCCAACTGCAAAGAGCCTCGGAGTTGTCTTGGACAGTCATATGTCCTGCACAGCCAACATTGCCACAGCGACCTGAGCCTTCAGATTTGCACTGCAAGGATAAGGCCTTTCCTCACAAACGAAGCGGCACAGCTCCTAGTCCAAGCTGTAGTAATTTCACGTCTAGACTACTGCAACTCTCTACTCGCCGGGTTACCGGTCTCTGCTACCCGACCCCTACAACGAATCCAAAACATTTCGATACCATATTACATTTCAATACACTGAAGGCTAAATTTGATTTAGTTTTAATTTCAGCCCTTGTCTCAATGGTTAACAAGCTATTTGGTAGTTGTATTCTTCTTTTTCAGTGTCTTACAGTTACAATTAGGCCATTTACGCTTTTATCCAAAAAGCGTCTTCTATTCATGTTAACTTTGCAACTCCTAAAATGCATCTTATTGTTCATTACCTTTTGCTACCAGGTGAGGAGGTCGACTCAAGCCTGTGCTCATCCACCCCAGCGCCTGAACCCATTCCCTGCGAGGTGCCTTGCTCCAGGGATTGCGTCCTCAGCGATTGGACCTCATGGTCCACCTGTTCTCAGACGTGCTCGAGCAAGACCATCGAGGGAAAGCAAATGAGGACACGCTCCATCTTGGCCTACAACGCTGGCGAAGGTAAGCTCCCGCGGTTGTCAGTACACTTGTGGCGTATGAAAATATATGTGGATGAGACCTCAGCATTGGCTTAGTCATGGCCTTTCAAGTCGTCCTTCGCTGTCACTCACTGAACGTCTGGATTTCACACTTGCCTGCGCTGTCTGTCCTTATCTGAAACAGTCGGCTTATCTGTCCTCGTTATTACTTCTGTCTGTCTGTGCGTCCGCCTCCCGGTCTGAAGCTCGTTTTATTTATTTTTTATCTGCCATGAAAATCATTTCTTAGTATTATGCTATTTTTCCGGTTTTGAAGCTCTATCTGCCTGCCTGTCTCTCTGTGTTGTGGTGTCAAGCGTTCCTTTGTGTCATATCAGAATGTACGTTCAATTCCTCACAGCAACTCGGATGATAGTGGCGTGGATCACCGTGACGGAGGGTAACATTTGCAATTACTAACCTTTAGCGACTTGTCCACATAGAGCAAAGTCATTTTAGATTACTTTTTGTTTTGTTTTGTTTGGCATTATCATAGGTTAGTCTTGTGAAATAGTGTGGTTGCTATTAGATTTTTGTTGTATTGTGGCATTATTATTATTTCAGCTACAATTAAATATCCAATCTCCATATTTTCCAAAGGTCTTTCACGACTGCCACAGTTTCCAGAACTTTTTGGTAATATCTTTACAATGACATTATTGTAGCAGTACTTGGTTGTAGCTAGTAGCCTAGATGTAGTAATACTACAAAAGAGAACTCTTCCAAATAGTTTCTGATTTAGTGTCACAAACTACATGTGGGTATTAGCTTGTTTGGGTGTCCTTCTTTGCTGATAGCTGCTTTCATTTTGAGCCAGCTGAAAGAAATAATTAAAAGATGCATGCTAAATTGTAAATGCCCCATCTCTGAAATTATTCCATATATTATAGATTTTATAGAGAATTTATATTGCAAATTTGAATAAATATGAAAAAGCCATAGAAGCTGCCCCTTTGGTGTCTTTAGCCATCATGTTATCATTTTATCTGCCTAAAGCCTCTGTGTTTCCCTATGGTTCAATATCCATCTATTTACTAGGTCGGTCTGCAGCAGCAATAGAGGTTAATTTCAAGCGCTCATGCTAGCATTGTAGTATCGGCCCATTTTAAGTCTGTAGCGTAGGAGTCAGCATAGAGAAAGCTACTCTCATTTAACATTACCATTTGTCTGACTTGGCACTCTACGCCAACCTAGTGCCAACAATGCCTCTCAATCACTCCTGAAAGCCACAAGTGTGGGCAATCGCTCAAAACAAGGAGTGGGCTTTCTAACGCTGACTCCATCGACCGGTTGAGTCAAATGACTGACCGAGGGACTGTCTCCACTGAAATGAAAAGGCAAACGAGACGGAGAGGAGAGAACATAGCGGGGCATGGGAAAAAAATGTAATGCTATTTTTACACACCAGCAGTAGCCTAATGCATTAAAAAATGTGGGAGTAAATCTTTTGAGCCTCACAGCGGGTTGTAAAGCTTTTGAACAGAGTCCCAGAAACTTTTGGAAACTGTTGTTGAAATGGTGGCTGTGTATGTTTACAAAGCCTGGTGTTTACTTACATTCATTACTTAATTACTATATTACATAATGTATAGGACCCCGATAGATATGTGTAGATAGATAGATAGAAATATGGAGAGGGCTAAAACTGCATGTACTGTATGTGTGTTGGCAGGTGGTGCCCTATGCCCCAACAGCAGTGTCCTCCAAGAAGTTAGGAACTGCAATGAGCACGCGTGTACGGTCTACCACTGGCAGACCGGGCCCTGGGGCCCCTGTACCGAGGACCCCTCCGCGTCCGCCCTCAACGTCACCGCTGGCAGCGAGGCTCCCTGCTCCACGGGCTTGCAGACACGCAAGGTCATCTGCGTTCGGGTCAACGTGGGACAGGTCCCACCCAAAAAGTAAGGGAAGGGGGGATTCCTCCATTTTGAAACCCATCTTTCATTTTGTTTTCACTTCTAATGTTTTTGTTTATATGTTCCACATCCACTTGGGGGGTTACGTTTGTGGTTTCTGTGCAGAATATGGGCTAGTTAAGCTTTTTGAGACTCTAAATGTAGTTTAGGGGCCAGCAAAAACTTGTGTTGAGTTTGTGAAAGAGAATGACAGAAAGGCAGACAGTGTGGGATCCTTTAGATGATGCAGAGTTTAAAAACTGTATGTGTTCTCGCCGCAGCCCGTCTGGTGTGCTATGGGAGCAAGAGAGCAGACGAGAGAGAAAGCCAGACACAGAGAAACAGGCAGCGGAAACTTGTGGGAGAGGAAGTGACAGAAATAGACAGACACAGATTTTGGGATTTGTTTTGATTTCACTCCTGACTTAGCTAGTCCCTCAACAGATCCTCTGCTAAGAGACATATTGCTGTTGAAAACACAAGACACATTATACGCCAAAAATATAATAATAATAATAATAATAATTTGTTTTGGACGTTGGATATTTAGGCGTCCAACAGCAGTCAACTGCAATGTATTGGCTGTGCACTCCGATTGGTCGATATGTTGCATGATGTATTCACACAAACTTAACTAGATGAGCAGTTTCATGCCTAGCATATACTATCTAAATAATTACATGGCCATTTTGAGCGATGGCCACTTAATTTGTGTTTTAGCGAGCAATAAACAAAACAAAATCTATAAAATATTTAAAAATGTAATTCAAGTATTTGTAGCAAATTAGCAGTTGTGATAATAATGCTACATACTAGCAGCATCACATTGACCAATTAGAGTTCTTAAATAGCAGTTAACTTACTAATGCCTTGACGTACGTTTTTATTTAATAACACTTTTCACATGATGATCATGTGTTGAGCATGTGTTTGGTAAATAGTACGCAAAAAGCCTCTTGACTAAGGAAGACGGAACGAGAGAATGTGAGGGAGGTAATAAAAGTGATGGCGACAGGGAGAGAAAAAGTGACTGTGGGGGAGAAAGTGATTCAGAGAAAACAACAAGGCAAAGCTGACAGAGCTTGTTTGTAAGATGAACACGCTACATGAAGCTAGCTTCCAATCCATATCTCACCTCTGCAG
This sequence comes from Percopsis omiscomaycus, assembly GCA_027575585.1. NCBI lineage: Eukaryota > Metazoa > Chordata > Actinopteri > Percopsiformes > Percopsidae > Percopsis > Percopsis omiscomaycus. The sequence continues at coordinate 14,301 of JAODLI010039911.1, read as the reverse complement.
GCATCCACAGGTAAATAAATAATCTGGGGATCCTTGGAGGCCTAATTAACCCTGCCATTTTTGGGCCCTCGTAATTTCCCCATCTATGATAATGACAGTAATGAAATGGGGACGATAATGTAAAGCTGTTTAATCACAAGGCAGAGGAGAGAGACGAATTTGATTGTAGTTAGCCTCGAAGACCACACTGTACACCCCTCTCTAAAATGCCACTGTGAGTGTAATGTGGTTAAAAAGAAACGTGGAACAGGAGTTGAAAGAAAAATCTGTGCACAGTGTTGTTTACACTGGATATTTAATTGCCATGGAGCACAAGCGTTTTCAATCTGTTAAACTAAACATTGTTAAGGAGCTGGTTAAACCTTTTACACTACATTGAAATAGCCTGAGTCCATATGGTTTGTGGTGATATCAGGGATGTCTCTAGGCCTATTTTAGGGGGGGCTTTATAGAATAAATCAATATACTGTATCTGTGTGAATTTGTGGTAAGTTAGGTAGAGAGAGAGTATTTACTACTACAGACTTTAGTTATAATAGGGTTACCAACTTTGGGTACGTGGCGGGAGTGAGATTTTGATGCCATTAGCTTAATCACGTGCACATATTTGGACTCAATAAACATCAGGGTTTAAAATTGTATGCAGCTTACACATGTGGCGGGAGCAGGAGATTAGGTCTAAGATTTAGGGATATAGCCTGACTACGCCACCCCGGGACTTCCACCCAGGGAAATGCTCACAATTTCACAATATTAGACATACACTAACCCAATAAAGGGCACACAGGTTTGTTCACCAATGAATGTCAAAGACGTGTTTCCAATATCAAAACTACAACGTTTTATTGAATGCTCACAAGTTTACATGAAGAGAAGAATCAGAATGGTAGCAACAAAAATAAAAAGAAACAAAAGAACCTATCCTACTCCAGACACATAGCCAATACATGAACACACACACACTCACACAGCCAAATGTATACATGAACATAGACTCTTTCACTCACTTAGACAAATCCATACATTTGAAGAAAAAAAAAATCTCCCTTACTCAAGCTAATCTTGTAACATGGGGGCGCTGAATGGGAATGGACTACCCTCTGCAGACTGGGGTCTGTGTAAAGCTCGTAAATCAGGTTCAGCTTAATGTGTCTCATCAATTCTGAAATGAGTTTTGAACTGTTAATTAAAAAAACAAACATGGAGAAATGTTTCTGAGAACTGAAAATTCTTTTTTGATGTGCGGTAGTTCACTTTTGGAAAATTGAGCTGCATCTTTAAAATGTTTTTAAAAAGGAAATTAAAGCCCCAGGCAGTAGATGTGGTATATTCAATACTTCGTAGTTTTTCATATATATATTTTCCGAGCTCAGAGGTGTACCTATAGATGAGGAGAGGGCAGGTAGATTAATTATTCATGGTTGAACAGGCAAGGCAAATGTGATTCATAGCGAACACCTTGTAATGAAATGAAGATTAATGCTCAGTTCAGGGGTGGCGTTTCCAGTTATTGACCCACTGGACCACTGGAGCTCCATATATTAGGTTGTGTGAGAGACAAAAGTCCAGAATGTCTGTTTTGTACAAATTCACAGGCAAGGCAGAAGAGCTATACATCAGCTATACGTTTGAGGACTGGGTGAATGGGTTTGTGCGTGTGCGCGCGCACTAAGTGCACGGTTTTCTTTATGATTTAGACTTTGAGTATATAACAGAGTGACTATAAATGTTGTAACAGTTGCCTAGACTTTTGCAAGAACTTTGCGTTTGAAAACCACATATGGTCAGTTACAAACAGCTCAACCATTTATAGAGATATTATTTACGATTTATCATTATAGTTAACAAAAACTCATAGTTATAGTAATGCCGCCCACCTGGCTTTAAGGCAGCTCATGGCTGGGGTATGTAACTGCTGGGTTGTTAGCATCAATAAATGAGGAATACTATCTGATGATAGCTTCCAGACCCATCTGTTATGGGTCATTAACGGAGGCAGTATAGTGTGCAATGTTCTGGGTTTTGTGGGAGTTTTAGTCAACAAATGGCACAGGTAAATGGAGTTTTTTTATATTAGTAAGGCACTTTTGAGGTAATGCATTTTCAGAACTGACATCTGAGATGTCATTTGTAAGGTCCAATGCTAAGGGTAAGATAACCTCAAAAATGGATAAAGAGAGCCATAAGAGAACAATTGAGAACCAGAGTTCTCTGGCAATAAAATGCCTACTGAGTTGCAAAGTACGGTAAAATCTTTACACAGGGCTATATCTGTGTAGCGTGTGGTTGTAAACATCGCTAGAATATCTATATAGGAAGGATTATTACTCAAATAGCTTTAATTTGCCCTTTTATTGAGAATAATACAACAGCTGGGCTGTCATTACAAGGCTATCTGTCAAATTGGTGAATAAAACAGTGTTTTAGTGTTCTTTTCGAAGCGTGTTTATAGTCCTATTACTGGCAACTCACAAAGATTCCAGTGACTGGTTAGGCTATTTATTTATTCATAGAAGTTTCTGAGCTGACAGATTCAGGCAAACTTAAGTGCAGAAAGTAATTACATTCTGTGTATGTAACCCAAGTGGCAGTCATTCCTGTAAATACTTTAGTATGTACAAACATGATTATAAGAGCAATTAGCTACAAATCAGACAAAAATATGCAGTTTATTATTATAGTATAACTTGATTTTCACTTGGATATAAAATTAGGCAGATTAGCTGCACATTTCCAGCACCAGGAGGAAGCTATTGTGTATGTCTAAAGACTGGAGCTATCCATGGTACTCAATAATCTTCCTAAGTCTGTTTCCTTCCTATCTATAGACACAATTCCATTGCATTGTGCGTTTCCATTCTGTTTGGCTGTTTTAGCCTCTTGTTGTTTAGTCTTTTGTAAGTCTTTTTATTGTGGATTTTTCTTGGGTTCCTGTCACTGGCGAAGGTCCAACAATACGCTTTAAGCTAGCATTTCAGTTTAAGGGGTGTACAACATTCCTTTTTCATTTCAGCCATGAAAACATCAAAGGTTTAGGCTCTAGCCTGGGACTAAAGCAAAAATACTTACTTACACAAATACAGAGTGCATTGTATTGTAACGAGTCGGGTAAACACTTCACTTTATTATTAGTTATTGATTAAATTTGACCTTTAAAGGCGGCACCACTAGATTTGGGGCACCACCCAGACGAGCACTCTGGCTCTTTCCTTTGTTTTGGTTATTTAGGGCGTTTGTTACATTTAATCTGGTTAGGTTTGGTTTCACATTGCAATTTTGCGACCACCTGTGTAGGCTGCGTCTCACTATACAGTACTTGAAATGTATTATTTGTGGATGGGAATGCGTCCTCTTATGTGGATACAGACAATAAGGCGTCATTTGTGTTCCTCTCCAGTTGCCGTAGTTTTTAATAATAATATGACTTGTTGCACTCTGTCTCTTTTGCCTGTATCCACCTTTGTCTACATAGGCTATTTGACAGCTTATAAAAATATTAGTTCTGGTTTATTTACCTTGTTGGTAGTGCATCCCGCCACACAGCATTTTTGAGACATTTTTGAGTTTTTTGTTAGCAGACAAACGTGACGCACCTTCAGGCAATACAAAGTAAATGTAGAGCAAGAGTATGACACGTTGTGCGTTGTATTACTTCCTGTAATTGGTCTGAACCATCCAAAAAGCGATGCCTGAGCGTTGCCTGGTCAACACTCTACATACTATATGGCAGCACAGTAGTTCAGCAGTTAAAACTGACAGTACCACAGTCCTGGGTTTAGTTTTCAGATGACCTTTATTGGTATTCATGTGTGTCAATGCATGTTTACCCTGTTTGTGTACAGTAGGTTTCTGCAGGCAACTTCACCCCCCCCAAACACCCACACTTCCAAAGACAAGTGGCTTAGGTTATTAAGACTGAGTTGCCCAGAAAGGTGTGATATATTTGAGTGTTGTGTAGGACTATCAAAGGAAGCCAGGCCCCCAACAAACAGGAACAAGCAGTTGAATGAATGAATAAATCAAAGGATAATAAATAAAAGGTTTTCAGTTTCTACCTACATATCGGACAACAAGAACATTTCTTTCAAGTACCAGGATCAAAATACCCTTGTGAAGGAGTGTCTGCTTGCTTTGTAACCCTCACACCAAACAATCTGGTGAGACCCCAAAATACTCTTGGCAGCCCTTGATCTCCAGGCCAACTGTTGCCGGGAGGCAGAATTTCCCAGCCCTGCAATGTGGAGTGACTTGATACGTTTGCAATTTCACCCCTGTATGTCTTCATCTGGCACAATCCAACTGACAGGTCTGTTTGATCAGTGTCCCCCCATGGGACCCTTCGAGAACAAACAAACATGGGCGCCCAACACCCCGTTTATGCAGATGTGCTCTGTCTCCTTCACCAAGGGAACTGAGCTGTCTTTCCAGCAAAACTCGAATCAGTGAACCTCACAGTGTACGTGTCACACACACACACACACACACGCGCATACACACGCATGCATGCACGCACACAAACATTCCCTGTCAAAGCCAAAAAGAGAGGAAAATCACAACAAACAATGTGTCATCGCCTCAGGCCTGGCCTGCTATCACCCTATCTAGAAAAGAACAGCTATGATGCTATGAGTAAAAAGACATATTCTTATTGATTTTGGTGCGCAGCGTGTGTCTGTATAATCACATTGAAGCTGTGAAGACCCAAATTAAATGATTAATGGAAATGTCGTTAGTCTGTGGCTGTATCAGTCCCTGTCAATCATCTTTCCTCTATGTGTCGTAATGAATGTATTGTTTACTCTCTGCTCATGACAGTGATAGATAGTTAAAGCTACTGAGACGGGAGGCCAAAGAAGCTATTGGAGGGCCCTTGAAAAACTGCCATGCTTTTACGCTAAATTAAACAAATGATGTTATTGTTTTGTTGTCTCTACGTTCAATAATGAAATTAATTAGGCCTTATCTTCTCCCACCAGACCTCATGTCTTCTTCTCTGCTTTCTTTTTAAAACTATGGACAGTTCTTTGCTTTGATTCTCTTGTTTCTATGCTCCCCAACCATCTGCTTGTTTCTGAACACGTTTCCACTGAAGAAGTTAACTTAAAGCGCTAATAGAGCCAGATAAATACAAATTAGGCTGAAGCTGGTTTTAATTGTACTCTTTGGGACAAAGTAGTGCGTTGTACACAAATCATGATTTTTAAAAGGTCATTGTGGTAGTTGAGGATTGTTTTAGGTTTGCTAATGCGCTTGCACTACAATATGACACAATGCTAACATAACATAAATATAGAAAATACTAAATGAAAATGTAAATTATGCTGTTTGGTTGAGGAACAAAAAATTTAAATAGATAGCTAGATAGATAGATACATTATTGATCCCGAAGGAAATTCAAATATACAGTATATTCCAAATAGACCTTCAAAAACAGGTTCTCATGCCAAAGAAAATCTAAAACAATCTATAAAAAGGCAATATACGGCAAGTACAAACTTTCAGGGCCTCATTTACTTCCAGCTATGCAATGTGTTCTGGCTGGTATTGTACTCTGCCAATGAAAATGGCCAGTTTTTTTGGAAGCTATAAAGTAACTGAATTTTAATAGTCTAAATTTGAATAATACCCCTCATTAGTGAGGCTAGAATACAATATGACTATAAAAAGGGTCAGTGTTGTTGTTTTTGCCTTTGAGTTGAAGGTACACTCTTTGATTGTATTATAGCAGCCACAGACTTCCCACCACATATTTCTCCCAAGCTCACTGGTTATGTTTGACACAACTGTGCATGAAAATGCACATTGCTATAGGGGGATGAGTAGAGAGGAGTGCCAGCTAGGGCTGTGCCATTAGTCCAATTTTGATTTTGGCTTCCAATGATTATAAAAAACAACATCATTGAGATAAAACTATGCATTCTGTTTTGCATAGTTTTATCATTTTTGTCTTGTGTTCTAAATCCAGTGCACCTGTATGCTTTCGCCCCTGCCTAAAACCTCAAACTCACTCTAGTCAGGCTGTGACATTAAGCCCTTTTTACACAGTGTTTTCAATGCGGGCATGTTACGCCTCGCTGTTCAGTGTAAAAGGTACGGAGGCGGAATGGGGTCATTGTTGTTCTGCCTCTGTCTGTGTAAAAGGCATGGCGAAACAGGGGTGTGGCATTTTGATGAAGCTTGTCACCAGAGTCATGTTGTATCCACAACAAGTATGGTATTATTTTATGAATCGTGGCTTGTTTTAACTTATGGGATGAACAAGCAAAGGTGGCATAATGAGGGGTCTTCTTAACGGCATTCTTGCGGGATCTCTGTATAAAAAAGGACTAGTTCAGGACGAGCCGAGATGGCAGAAGAAGAGCGTCTTTACGCTGTTTAGAAACACTTTGGTTTCAAGGAGCCCGACGAGGAACAAAGACAAATTAAAAACAAAGTCGATGAGTACGGTAATCGTGTTAAATAATCGTGATTTCAATATTGACCAAAATAATCGTGATTATTTTTTTGCCATAATTGAGCAGCCATAGAGCCAACCACTCAGCAGTCACACTCACAGATTTTTATACCAAAACAATGATTTTATAATGCTGGCTTCAACCACAAGGGCACGTTGTACGTTGTAAAGTCAAGTCCGATTTGAACGCATAAAAGGCAAATATGGATAAATTAAATCAAGAGGATAAACAATATGATTAATTACAAGAGCTACACGAGTAACACACCAAATGGAAAAAAACGATACATAATTATACTATAATATAAAATATTTGTAGGTTTATAAATAAAAACAATAATTTATCTTAACATTCAAAATTTCATCAGCAGTGACTTTCTTTGGTTTCAATGGATGGTTACGAGGAGTTCTTGTAATTAGGTGACCAACCTTAACATAAGTTGGACACCTAAAACAATCCCACGTACCCCGGCTCCAGAGCGAAATTGTTGGAGGGGCATTATAAAAGAGGGGCATGCTATAAAAGTTAAAATAATAACAATCAGCACACAACAACACAACAAAAACATCTCGCTCTTTGTATAACCAGTTCCTTAAACAGAAGCATATACAATATACAGTATGCCTCACAGTTAACATTCACTACGGTAATTCACCCACACACAGCTTGAGTAGTCAAAACGGGCATCCACATAATCGTTTTACTGGTACAGAATAGAATATTCACAGAAGTAGTAGAATTGCAGGCGATTCTGTTAGATCTCCTCATTATTCGTCTTTCCATTCACTGTGGAATCTTTTTGTCAAGTCCTTCTGTTCAGCTAACATTGACAGTATTTTGTCTGTGAGGACATTCTTCAAGGCAGAGAAAGAGTTCTTATACATTGCTGTTGATGCTCCTGTTTCAATGCCATAACCACACTTGGCACTGTCTCCAAAGATGTGTGCTTAAGTTCAATAATCTAGTGGGAAACTTGTTCAAAAGAGGCTGAGCAGTCCTGTCAGCTCTTGAACCTTCCGGGGCCTGTACACTGGAGTTAGACATTTTATCTGCTGGATGGATTGCACAATTGATTGCACATTCCACTTTGCCTGCTGCTTTCTTCCTCTCCTTCTCTTTGTTGACTTCTGTTACATACAGACTTATGTTTTCATTTTATTACAGAATGTTATATTCCGTGGTAGCCTCTTAGGACCTGGTGTTGTCGCAGCAATGCAGCACATGAGAAAAATTGTGTGTTCAGTATACCATTGAGTTATAATGTAAACCATTTTTTCACACTCATATTAAGAAACAAATAGAACCCAAATGTGTTAATTCAATTACATTTTATGATCAAATTTGACAACATTCAAATATCTTGTGGACATGGAATTATATTTGGGGGCTTAGCCCACATATTTGCCCCCTTGAAGCCGGACCTGAATCCCATGATGTTCCCTTAAGCAAGTATCTGACTCTGCACTCATTGTGGGGCTGGATAAACACACGGATAAATGCAGCGATTGCAAATGGAAATGGTTTTGCCAGGGTACCATTCTGTTGAACACATGAGGATATACTGTAGCTCTGTGTTTTGGTATCAAAAATAAATCTCTCCCCATGCCACGGTTACATCATTACATTTTGCCTGTGAGGCTCCCTACCGCTGTCCCAATAACACAACACTAACCCTGATTCAGATGATTGGTGTATCTATCAGCTATATGATGAAGAAACAGAGCTTCACTATCACATTGAGGGACCAGAGAAGTGGTGTTTGACCGATCGGATTACAAGATGTATTTCAGCACGTCTGTCTTGTCCCATTTATCTATATCCAGTGAAATTCACTTGGGGACCAAAGGTGCTTAAATGGCTGAAGATTAATCACACAACCCTTGTTTGAGAAACCTCTGAACGACCCTTGATCCTGCACTATCTAAGGGATTATCACTCTGTGAAAGCAGAATTCAGTTAAAACAAAGGAGATTGGTTGAGCCCTATGCTGGCTGTACCCTGGAGGAACTCTGCATTAAGGCTTTCCTTCTGAAGATGAATTTATATAAACCATACTAATCTGGCTCCTATAGAGAGGTGAAATATGATGTAAAGTCAACAACTGTTAACTAGATGGCACAGACCAGATATAGGGTCAAAATCAGTGTCGGCTGGTCTTTTATGACACAAGGGAAGAACAGTTGTCTAATGTTACAAGATAGATTAAATGACCTGTTTTTGCTCCCTGTCTTTTGAATTAAATCAGTTGTCTGCCTCGGGTTAGGGTAACCCTAATTTTGAGCCTTTCCTGATAAGTAAAAGAATCAAAGGACCTCTCTAAAATGTGGTCTACAATTTATCAGTGTCTGCCATGTTGCTGAAAAAGCAGCTAAATTATGCTAGTTATATTCACAAAACACATGAACAATTTTTTTTTTTTTTTACAAATAGCTATAAGCAATAGTCACAGAATTTACCAACAAAGTAGAAAACCTCTTTCGGTTGACCGGTCAATGATTGGCTGGTTATTATTGAGAAGTTTGCCATTCATCAAATAGAGAAGCTGGGCTTCCAGGCTATGCGAGGCAAATCCGGCCAAAAAATATATTGTAATTAGTCTGTGATCAACTCATGTGTTAACAACTTACTAGTTTTGTCTAAAGCACAGATTCCCACTGGATAAGACTGGTGTTTGTCAATTAAGAGACCGTTAGATAGTCAAAGTAAACATTTTGCTACATGCAAGCTATCACTCCCGTGCAAATAAATACCCCTGTAATGTTAATATACCAATGTAACCTTAGTAAGGGTGAAACTATGTCAATCGTTTTTCGTTTTACAGCTTTGGCATTCTTTTTCAAGGATAAAGAAAAGAGTCTGGGAAGGGATGTGCTTAAGGCACCCCAGCGCGTGACTTTTAACTTTCAAGAAGTTAGCAAACATCATATTTGCAAACGAAGATCTTGATATATCTGAAATGTATGAGAAAAGCTAAATTTATTTGCACATAACTTAATGTGAGCACTGGCGTAACCCAAAAGGAAACTATAACAAAAACGTCATTCCGTGTTTCTTTTTTAACTTAGGAAGGCGCTGCTGGTGCGACATCTCATCGTATTTTTAATTAAATTGTAGGGGAAGCCGTAGAGCAATCACCACTGGAAATCATAGTTAAATGTTGTATTCAGATAACAGGGAGGTTTCAGAGGGAAAATAAGTAGGAGAGAGAATATATCTAGTTGCATTTATTTGGTCACCGGAATAGTTAAGTGAAATGGGAGACAACTTTATCTAAAGTAAGATTTCCCTGGAGTTTCAGAATAGTGAGAAGATTATTTGTTGGTTCTGTGGTAATTGGTACATCTGACTCACTCAGTCAAGACTAGAACCAGCTCGTAAATGAGCTGGTTCTAGTCTATAAACTATAAATTTTATAGTTTATTCTGTTTGTTATAATTGGCACACTTTAATTGGCTCTTTGTCAGATTTACATTTACATTTACAGCATTTAGCAGACGCTTTTATCCAAAGCAACTTACAATTAGTACATTTGTCGACAGTTGAACTGGTTAACCACCAGTTTTTGCAAGCAATAACATTCTCCTAGAGTAAGGACAGCATCATGTAACAAGGTTTACTTTACCTATGCATTTGCACAACATTATTATAAAGTTATCATTCGCTCCTCAAAACAGAAAATTGCAATAATCTGAGGTTATCATTCATTCTTCAAACAGTCAATAATTGCTAACTGCAAAGTGCTTAATATTCTTAGAGCTGATCTAACAGGGTAGAAAGAAGGAATATTATTTTGATTTTTTTCAGATGTACTGTATGTGTGCTGACCTTATTGAACCGTATCACAGGGATCACGTTTATCAGTGTTTTGGGTTTATTTTAGTTTTCAATGTTTGTCAGATTGTTATATTCGATAAGCACGGCATTTTTTTATGCAGGTTACCCACTAATAGTTTACTACTGTTAATACAATCCTGGTTTTTGAGGTCTGACCTAATTCATTCACCCTATGAATGCTTGCTGCTGTGTTTGGCTCATAGGACAAGAGTTTCAATCAACATCATTATGCAGCCTCACTGTTCATTTGTTTGCTTTCTAGGTGTCCAGATGGTCCTCGTCCCATCACAGTTCGTCCGTGTCGGCTTCCCTGTAAGAAGGACTGCATTGTGACTCCATTTAGCGACTGGACACCCTGCCCTCTCACTTGTGACACAGGTAAATTTAAAGATGATCAATCATCCCTGTGACAAGATGAAAGTCTTCATGTGAACATACATGAACGTAGCCTAGCCTAACAAGCTAGCAGAGGGGGTAGGGACTTACAGTATAGCAGCGTGAGCATGTTAGCTAATTTTTACACAGTTAACCTTTTATGGCCTATAAAAACTGTATACAACACCCGGGTAGTGCATACGGCACTATAGTATCATATCAACTAACATTAAATAAGCAATTATCAGAACAATATTCATAGAAGCAAGTTCCAATGAACTTTGTTGAGAAAACAGAATCTAAACCCACTGTGGAGTTACAGCTACGTTAACAAGCAGGTAACAATCAGCATCTCTGTTCTTCTAAAACTTCTCGTGTCTCATTACAGATAATTAATTTGACAGGCTGCCATGTATTGTAGGATGACCTTTGGGTGACCTTTTAGGCTGTTCAGCAAACCATGGCTACCTACCGGCATCAGTAGTTTGCAAGCTGGGGAAGAAAAAAAAACAGGTTTCAGCTGAGGTCACCTCTGTCAGACAGCGTTCGCCCCTGCCGGCGAACATTGGCGAATATATTAAATTGATTTACGGCGGGAAATCATCATCTTTCATATTTTGACGACCTCCTCGGATGATACCATGGCATAAATCTCTCCGGCTTGCTTACACGATTCCAAAGGTGGTGCATTTTGATTGGATTCTGCTGATATCTTCACCTTGTATACAGAATGGAATACCACCCACACACACACAGGTTTAAAGTAGAGGTCAGGGATGTTTAGACACTCTTTTGGTTTTAAATAACTATTTTAGGATATTTCCTCCCATGCCATGAATCTCACTATCTGTCACTGCCGTCCCATCTAACTGAATGACGGTGTGTGTCTATATAGTGGGTAATGTCGTAAAGAGAAAGCAGTCAAGGAACCGTCTGATCATCCAGTTGCCTGCCAACGGTGGCCAGGACTGTCCTGAACTGCTGGAGGAAGAGAGGGACTGCGAGGTGCCCAAAGTCTGCCCTGGATTCAGGTTAGCACCAACACCCTAACATTAGGGTGAGATCAGCGCTGCAACAATCAAGAATTGGTCTCAAACTTTAAACTGAAGATCTGCATAGGATAACCGATCACAATACGTAGCGGCATATTATACACTTATTTGTTTTAATTTAGGAAACCTAAAAAAAAAGGTTTGTAGTTGAAAGCAGTGTCTTTGTCTGTAATTCATATATAAAAGTACATTTATACTGGTGTTTATCACTGACTGAGGTTATACACTACAATAAGGAATTGGTATAAGCATTGTATGGAAAAATGTATTAATATGAGGATTAATAGGCTTGAATCTTGTATGATAATTGTGTAATGTTTCACTATTTGAGTGGCCTAAATGAGTATATATGTAGAGTACTTCTTGTTGGCAGACAGGCTGTAAGTGGTATCATTTGACTGCAATGTCCCAACCCACATTCCAGGTGGAAGTCCCACAAATGGAGAAAGTGCCAGCTGGTTCCATGGTATCTGAGACAGGCAAGTGCTGAGGCTCAGGAGGCTTGTGGCCCAGGACTTCAAACCAGAGGTAGTAGAATCCCCTGTTTCAAGCCTCATTTCCTTTGTCTCCTCAGCTAACCAGCCCTAATCATCCTAAATTAAATTGTTATTCATTGAGATGCGTCTGGATCTCAGCCACAGGCAAACAGATGTATGCGCTGGGGTTTAGTGAAATGGCCAATTTAGTCTCTTAGAGCTCACATCAAAAACTCGTACTTGCAAGAAAGCATGAACTGGGGATGACACTCCTTAAAACACTAACTTCTCTTTAAACCTCTTGTGATTTTTGGGTGGGAGAATGCAACCTTGTCAACCTGCCTCTCGAGACCTGTTTGACAGTTGCCTCCCTGTCGGCTTTCTATACCTCAGACCCAGCTTGTCATACAGTTTTAATATAAAGTTTCTCACTGTAACTGGGAGAGGAGATGTTGAAGCACATACAGTACTACTAGCCTGACGTGGCTTTAAACATAGGAAGTGTGTCTCCTCCCTTCCTTGGTTTAAAACACTGCTCCCTGTCTTGAATGGATGGAGGATGGATACACTATGTAGCGTAGCCCTGAGAGGCTTCAATAAAAATAATCCAATTTCAGGGAGTCACGCAGAGTGATCACTTTCATTATCCCTACCTCAAATAGAAAAACATGAATAATACTGATCCATTGATAGCATACCAGATGCTTTTACCTTAACTTCTGGTGTGGTGCTAATGGACTGAAAACAATGCATTTAAAAATGGACAAATTGCGTACACACATTTTAAGATGTGTTCATTATGTGTTTCCATACTCCATGTCCTCTAAAGAATTTAAGTGATTTGATACCATGCGGCAGTAGGTTTCAGGACAGTTCAGGTGGACTGTCTTGTCTAGTTTGGGTGTTTTAGTGTTATACACCTAGACAGAACTGTTCCTTGAACGGGGTGGTATGGGCAAAAAGAACTCAATTCAAGTCACTGTCAGAGTACACAAGCAGAACTGCATGCACACCCACATGACTATTCTCTTTTCCTGTTTGGTAGTACAGTATAATCCTGTGTAGTCTCCGCACCAGATAAGGATGATATGGAAATCTGACATGTTGTAATGCTACAAGTTAATACTAATTTATTGAAAATACAGAGAACGGGCTGATGCAAGTCTCTATGGATTAGCATGTGGACAGCTCCATGATATACACAGGTATATGTGTGTGTACGGCTCATAACAGATGTTCTGGAATATCCTCATGAGAGTAGACATCATTTTAGTTAGTTTAGTTTTTTTTTAAACTCTTTAGTGATCCTCTTTGCTGTCTGTTTGATGCCACATATCCGAGACATATCCATATACTGTATATCTCTGTGATTTGTTACACGACCAGAAAAACTGCACCACTTTTTGCTTGAGTGAAAGGTTTGAATGGCAGGAGAACCCTTTGGGACTACCAATCAGTTTTTTTTTCAACCCAAAAATGGTAAATGGTAAAATGGCCCCCTGTGCCATGTAATGGATCCTTTCTTCCTTCCATTGCTCCAATTCCTCCAGCGGTGTCGTGTCGCCAGCTGGACGGGACTCAGGCTGACATCAACGAGTGCCTGAAATTTGCCAAGGCCATGCCTCTTATTGCCCAGCACTGCCAGCTCCCATGCCAGGACGACTGCCAGCTCACTAACTGGTCCAAGTTCTCTTCCTGCACCGCGGACTGTGTGGGGGTCCGCACAAGAAAGAGGGCGCTGATAGGTGAGGAAAACAAATTATCCAAGCAATATAAAATAAACAGTGTAGCTATGTATGTGTTTACATGCAGCGCAAGAGAAATATAGCGCAATTGTAAATAGAGAATTTATAGAGAATTTGTTGCAAGGTTTCTTGTAACAAAGTAACAATGCTGAAGTAGTTCAACAGGTACTATTATCTGCTGTGTATCATTCTCCTAAATACAAAATTACTGCAGTGTTACATATTCTCATACAACCTCTATAATATTAGAAAATAAACAATACAAATAAAGTGTGTGTGTGTGCATATATACAGTATATATATATATATATATATATATATATATATATATATATATATATATATATGTCAGGGGTTTACGGAG
>JAODLI010039900.1:0-18054 GCA_027575585.1 Percopsis omiscomaycus | reverse complement strand
GTGGGGGAGGCAGGAAGACAGGCAGGCTCTCTGCTGTCTGGCACAGGCAAAGGGGGAGGTAGCCCGAAGGCCGAGCCATCTCTGACTGCCCGAGCTCATCCATCACTCTGCAACTTTCTGAACCTGCAAGGCTCTTTGGAGATGCCACAGATTCTGCCCTTCTGACGTCAACACCGGCCGGCGGCGGGGGAAACTGGGAAATGGCAGCCCTCTTGTTATGGCGTGGTAGACACAGAGTATACACGACCTTTGACCTCAGGGACCTCGCATTAGAACTGCAACCGTGGCAGCTGAACAACACCTCCGACGAAAATAGAAAAACAGGCGCAACATGATATTTTTGGCCATCTGTTGTAATGCATAATCCCAAAGAGACGGTGGTGAAAGAAATCCAAACAATATGATTAATAGTGTCAGAACTGTTACATTAGCATTGCATTTTCTCTTCTGGGTTGGATCCGTAACTTAAGTCAGCAGGCTGTTTTTGTTTTTTCGTTTTTTTGGAACTATGTATGTTATTGTTTGAATGATGATATAATATGAATACTAAAGGCATATTAGCTTATGTATTAACATCTTAGATATTTCGAAGCATGTGTGATGGCTATGTAAGAGCTGGTCTCTTATCCTCTTGCTATATTGATGGGCTCTGGGTCATTCGAAGAAGGCCAGACACAAGGGTCACCGGTCCAAAACAGGTTTTGGGAATGGGACAAATGTCCCATCGTTGCAATCCTGGCATCTCATGGGGTTTTGGCGAGGTGGTAGTGTGTATGAGGAGATTAGTCTCCAGCTGGCTTTAAATCCCTAGGATGACCTTGTTCAACTCATTATACCCGGTCATTTTTAACCAGCAATGTCAAACGTATGTCTTTTTATGTGCAGTTAGTTATGGGTGCTGCATACAGCGAAGTTTCACCAAAAGACTTAAGAAAAACAAACTAGAATTGGATTCCAGCACTTCTGTCTCCTTCAAGAAACGCCAAGACACATATGTTTCATTGGTTATTTAGGGGATGAAGTATTACGTAGCCTTTTGTCTTAAACCAAAATAGTGTGTGTATGCGTGTGCTTTCGGTACAAACTTTGGCCAGTTTTCAGTTTTCGGAAGTCTTGTGGAACCTGTTTATGTACCATGCTTCAGAACTACAGCGGTATGGAATTTCTCTGCTCCCATAGTTCAGCAGTTCCTCCTCTCTGTCCTCTGAAACTCACTTCAGATTTACTGGCGCCGTCGGGCCAACGCACACTGGTGCACCGTGAGATTGATGGGTGCCAATGGTTGCCCCCTATCCTGGGAAACTCTCACCGAAATGATGGCTTGCAGTGAAACGTTTACAATGTGGGATCTGTCGGCGACCTCTGGGGAGAAACAAACCAGCATTTTGTAACAAATACTTCTTTTGTTTGATAAAGCCACACAGTAAACTGTAGCCTTGAGCTCTTCCGCTATACAACCCAGGCTAAATTCTGCACCGAGGCAGCTGTCCTTTGTCTCTGACTTAGAGAAGTGTTATACTATAGTTTTAGGAACATGTAAATGGTCTTACTGATGGTGCCTGACTTGACACCGAGGTATGCCTGTAACGATATAGCAGCCACTTAGCGCACCGGACATGTGTTAGTTAGGTTACTTAAAACACCTAACTATAGATGTTCAATTGATTGAATGTATGTTCCCTCAACCATATCGGCTCCTAATCCAATTTCCAGGGATATGTGCCGGAGACCACAGATGCTGAGTTTGCAAATCCACTCGCTCGCAATAGATGCCGCCACGGATTGTGTTTCATAAAGGCAAGGGTAAAAAGCAAGTCTGTGTATACATTTGGTCCAACTCGCACTGCAAAGTCATGTGTTAGAATCTCTTAAGTGATTCTCATTTACGACAGCTGTAGATGTATACAAGTCATATGGTAAAGACCCCCCCGCCCCCCCCGCCCCAAAGCCCGCCCGGGCACACTCATTAGAGTGGGCTCATCATGTCGCACCTGCTATTGGACTTTAGGGCTCACTGCTCATGCTACACCAGATAATAGCCCTGTTTACCTCCAGTTCTCCTCCACCCTCAAATCCCAGATGATATCTGGATGATTGAACTACAGAGCAGATGCAGAGATCATCTTGTTTGACTCCACCAATCACTTTTCTCTGGCTGCGGTCTTTCATGTACCTCCTTTGTGTTTTGCCCAGGGCTCATTCACCACTAGTCGCGTAGCCATAATGCCCCTCGACACTAAAAATCGCCGCACACCTGTTCCGTACTCTCTGAAGTACTGTACATAACAACTGGGCTTTGTGTTGACATCCACCGGAGCTGAGATAGAGATCAGTCTCGTCCGTTATTGGATCCATCTTAGCTGTGTGTTTTTCCTCTGCTATAGCTGTTGGCATTTTCATCTGCCTCACTGCGCTTTAAGCATGCGCACCCTAAAAATTGAATTCACATATTCCGTCACATATTCAATGCAAGCCCTGTCTGCTGGAAGGTGTATGGGGAACTTCAAAGGTGCTGACGGTGCTTTCAGATGGAAGGGTCACTGGAAGATTATGCTCCTCCTAGCAGGTTTTCTGGCTCTGTCGAAAAACCTGAAATTCCTTTTAATATTTAATTAAGTTCCAAGAGAAAGTCTTTTATTTGATCTCAATGGGGAGAATCCTCCACGTTAGGCCAACCCTACTCAGAATAGCGTTCATTTTGACTCTCATTTGATTTGTGACAACTTCAAATAATTTCCCTTTATGATTTTTCATGCATAAAACATGAGAAGATTTGGATTTGGACAGATTTCATAGTTATTGATAGATCAATAAAGCCCCCAGGATCAGAGATGTGTATATGGATTTATTCTCAATTTAGCAGATTTAAAGCTGCATCCTCAACAGCAAGATGTAGCAAATTGGTAAGCACTCTGGTCGCAAGATGCAGTTGCACTGTGTATGTTTATTGTATTGGCAAATTGAAGGGTCTCATTTTATGCAGTTAGCTTTACTCAGGCTTCGGGAAGAGTAATAGCGATTCAAAGTAAACTTATCGCAAATGTGTATACTGTGCAGCTGTAACACATTTACTCTAATTTATGGTATTCTGCCCGCCAAAGGTGCTAGAGAACCCCAAAATGGCATTATTAAGTTATTAAGACAGGGGAGGGCATGGCAAAGTTTGCCAACTAGGCGAGGACAGCTGAGAACACAAGGGCCATAATGTGTGTGTGTGTGTGTTTGTGTGTGTGTGTGTGTGTGTGTGTGTGTGTGTTTGTGTGTGTGTATTTTCCCTTTTTAGCAAACATACCTTTTGATACCACAGGCATGTGTAACCCTTGAATATAAATTACAGCCAATATTTCATGAGATCTTACGTGGTCAGTGGGTCAGCCAGTTTACGTTTTGATCTGGTTACACCAGTTTTAAGCAGAACTGCCCCATGCACGTTTTCCACATAAACTAGAATGTAATATACAGGGCTTCTGTTACAAGCATACACATTTGCAATTTCATTCATACAGTAATGCAATTCTATACTCTGAATACATTCCTGTATGAATTAATAGACCAGGGCCATTTTAATTAAGTCATTAAATGATTTTAAAGTGATTTGCATAGCATGTGTGCTGATAGTTCATAAACAGATTCTAACGTCTGTTGTGCACTATGGTAATATCAATCTGTTGACAACCTTGTGGCTGTTGACAGTTGGTTGGCCGCAATATGACATAGGCCCTATGATTAATATTCCCAAATGAAGGTGTGCCTGTTTACAACTTGACTCCTTGAACAACAACCATATTAGTGTACTACTAACTGGATATGGGTCTTGTTATCAATCAGATAATGCTACCATAAAATCCTGCTTATCGTGACCCATGTTTAGCTTTCCATGTTTTGCTAGCTGTGATGTGTTTCTGGAAACGTTTTAAAAACGTTTTCCCCTTTGGGGAGCTTTAAGCACACTGTAAACAAGGTCAGACCAGTAGCGCAGGCTGGTTTCAACAAAGTGTCGGCCTTCTGTCATTATGACATACACACAGACGCCGGCGGTATTAGTCACTCTGTCCGGCAAACACGGGCTTCTCCCAGGCTGGACAAAGCTACGCTCTGACTCCTGAGCTGGCTGGGTGTTGTGCTTGGATTTAAAGACGCGCACCAATAGCAACTTAAGAGAAGGCGCCCACTGTCTGGGACTGCTTTGCACCCTAGATTCCCACCCCCCAATTACAATTACAATTCCTCCCCTTTCCAGAACACGACCCTACACTGGAGCTCAGTGCCAAACCAATGCTGATCCCATACATTGACTGTTTCCCCCTCAACAGTAACTGGGTTAGTTCACTCACCTTTTTAGCGCTGTTATTTTTAATTCATGAGGCGATGTGAAAACCTACGGGGAAAGGAGAGCGGGGTAGAGCCTTGGCAGGGCAGGTCCACTCGTAGACGTGGCCAGTGCGCGCACACACTCTGGACCGGGGGTGGACATTCATAGTTCTCTGGCATGTCTCGCAGTTTAGTATATTCAAGAAACCGTAATTCAAAGATAAAATCATGTAAAGCATGTAAGTGTAGCTTTGAGGACAGTCCAAGGTGCCGTTGCCATTGAATGCACCTGAAACAGCCAGTATCAGCCTGGTAGCGGCCAGACCCTGTGTGTGTGTGTGTGTGTGAACCAAGACTCTGCTGTGCTCCCCATGCTTTCATGGGGAGACCTGTGGGAGAGATATCGCAGTGGGAGCGGAGAACCACTCCCTTACCCCAAGGCCGAAGGGAGAACTAACCTGTGCAACATGGTGAAATGTCAAAGGACACTGACAGCCCAGAGAATATAGAAAAAAAGAGTAATACAGAATACAAAAACTGCCATATAACATTTCTAATACTCGAACATTAAAACACCAGCACAACCATAAAAAAAACCCTTTGGCACTTGCCGTACTTCATTAGAAACAAATTGCGGAATCATAATTATCTCAATCTGCTCCATGCAGTCTTTGTGTGGCACCTCCAAGGGTACAGCCATCGGTGGTAAGGTCAGCCACTGTAAGGTTAGATATTGTGCCTCTGGGACGGCACAGAGTTAGAACTTGGCCCTGATCGGAGCGGAGCTAGAGTTTCTACCAGCTGCCCACCCAGATTTTCTGGCAGGTTTAAGTGTCCAAAATGTGATCCCTGCCAACAGTGAGCTCAAGCCCAGGCCCTGAGGAGAGTATTGTGTCTCCGGCAAGACCCAGTGCCCAGGCTCGCAAAGCGTGGAGCTACGCGCTCTCGTACCGTCCCTAAGCTGGTAGACGCCACAAATCAAATGTACTCCACCCACTAGAGATGCCCCTATAAAAGGCTGGAAAATGTGTGTAAACATAGGGAAAGGCACACTATAATGGGGGAGTGTTTTGAATAGAGTACGCATTTTGGAGGATACAGAGGGGCGTAATGTGTTTTGACAGTGATTCAGCGACCCATAGGCCCGCATTGCATTGAGACGTTAATTTCATGTTCGCATGTTCATTTGGTTTCACTGCACAACACCTCTGTTATGTTCACCCAGGATGCGTAGACCCTCAATACTCTCCGCACCCAGTGCAAATGGATTCAGCCGGCAGCCAGACAATCTCCCCTCTTTAATGATCATGACCGGCGTAGCACAGTGTCATATTGATCGAGGGTATGTGAAAACCAATAACCCTAGTGGGAAGTGGACTCGACGGACCCCATGAGGACCTTTTTTGTGTGAGTTTAGAGTTCTACACTCTAATTTTCTTGTAGTTAATAGAGCCTGAAATTAAACATCACAACCACCCGTGAGGTGTTTTTTAAATTTTATTTCACAATCTTCGTCTTTCGCATTTTCTCCGGGCATTCTTCCCTCTCCTTTCCAGCTCTCATCACATCAGCTTGGAATAATAAGAATTAATCAAGCGTCAATATTTGATTTTACATCTTTGGATTCTTGTTGTCGCACATTGCTGGGTTTGTATGTTTGGCGTCATGGCAACTAGTCGCGGGGTTGCCCATTGGTGGGTGGGCTTTTGAAGCGGCCATTCCCTTTCGATGAATGGCCAACATTGTCAGCATCCGAAGGATCCCTTTGTGCGCGGATGCGTTTGATGGGAGAGGGGGTGGCTTGTCAGCTTCATGAGACGGCATGTTTGTTGACTCACGACAGGATGCTCTGGGAGAGAGGGCCCGCCACTGCAAATGCCAGTTGGCTCCACTGCCAGCGCCACTCTGACGCTGTACTACAGTGCAGACACTAACCTCACATTAGCAGCACCTTGTCACTACTGTGAACTTTTATGAATGTCCAAGGGCAAATCCATTAGTGGTAAAAGTGAAATACCCTCCTTTCAAATAGATTTGAGGGCCGAGTTTATTTCTGTCAATGCTTATTTCTGTCAATGAGGATGGGATTTTGCCTACTGTGCTTCTTCAGTGGCTGAAGGTTTAAATCCACTTAATCTCAGTTTGTCTTTATAAAACGTCTTCCTGGTTGTAATCACAAAGGCCTAAAATTGAGATTCAAATTGTGTCCAGGCATATACAGTAGTAAAATTGTAAGACCCATCCAGAGAGGCGTCACAGCCATTGGCAGGCAGCCTGTCTCAGACGCTGTCAGCTGGAGATGCCGCTGGCAGCAAACCAAGTGGTGGTTACAGACTTGGGGACCTGTTAGATTCACTCAAACCTTTGCTGCAGTTATTTGTGTCAGCCTTTACCCACTGTACAGTACTGTATCAAGTGTAGTACGTGTGTGTGTGTGTGTGTGTGTGTGAGTGTGAGTGAGAGAGAGGCGGTAGGTTTGAGGTTCTACGTGTCGTGTGTTGGTGTGTGTTGAGGGGCAGGGGCTAGCGGTTGAGATACCGGAGCAGCTGGTAACTCCAATCTCTGTATGTTTGAAATGTCTTTGGCACTGAACTCTCCAGCAAGCACTCCAGTCATTCATTCCGGGCTGGGAGTAAACAAGACCAGGTCAGCGTCTGCCATCGCAGCCGCAGCTACTTCTCACCAGCACATTTTAGAGGAACGAGTAATGTTCTGAAGCCGCAGTACAATATATTTGAGTTGAAAGCACGCCTGCCGCGAAGAAGTGTTTACGGGCCAGATTTGGCTCTCCACAGGGTTTTGGCCACACAGCAACGTCCATAAAGTGATATTGTTTTTCTTAGTTGGGTTCATTTAAAGGAAATGTAGCAATATCAGGAGTGTCTTTTGATTCACTTTGGTGTATTTGCAAGAATTTTGATGACATAAAACCAAAGAAAATATTATGTACCATTATCATTTCAATAATATTAGGAGAAAATACTATAATATCTCATAAGCAATAAAATGTTTGCTTTTGGCCCTGCATGGTAATGGTCTGGACACATCTGGTTTGGCTGCCTATATTGTGTTGTGTATTACTGTAGTTTGTTTGTTGTATGCAGAGGGAAGCAGCCTTTAGGTCTGTGACTTTGGCCCAGTAACCGGGAAGGACTAGGTCTATGAGGTTGAAATGACTGCTGTGTTAAGCATAAAGTCCATAGTTTACACCCTCTGACATACAACATTTTGACACAGGTAAGCGTCACTGAGGAAGACACGGAGGGCCCTGGTTTCCCAGTTAAAGCGCAAGCGGAGGCGCAAGTTGATCTAAGGGTTGGCCAGAACTTTTTGCTAATTTCGGGACGGCGGTAAGCGGGGGCAACTGCGGTAGTTTGTAGTTTCATGCTTTGAGTTTTTGCAGTATGTAGGGGCATGTCCGTTATTCTTTCTGGCAGACTGAGCACGTTTAGTGCCTTGCTGCCTCTGTGAGGGCTCTACCGGTCAGCACGGTATAGTCAAAACCCGTACCGTAGGGAAAATTCATACTGGTGTACTTTCTATACCGTTTATACCGTCCAGCCCTAGAGGAAACTGTCGAAAATTATGTCCTTGTTCAGCAAGTGAACATTTGCCAAGTGCACAAATATGGCACATCTAATAAACCACCATGATACACGTGCATATATTTCATTTTGTGATTAAAAAGGTTAAGGACAGTAGTCATTAGTTAAATTATTCACGAAATAGATCACATAACATACATGAAAATAGCGTTGGTGAATTTGGATAGGTACAGTATGTGCTTAGTGCACCTTCGCCTAAAGCCTGGAAACTATCACACAACGCCTGCCTCTGTGCTAAGACGTGGTCTGACCAGGCGGTGACGGTGGCACAATATTTGTTTTTATTTGACTCCAAACTAGCACTGCGCCACCTGATTTTGTCTGACACACCCTCTACTGCGCCCCCATGCCCATTTCGGCGCAAGCGATATCATGGCGCACAGGAGAATTAGCAAACACGCCCAGGCCAGAGAAAAAACACCTTGTGCCCAACGAAATTGTCACTATGTCTGCGTTAGCGTTAGCGCTACTGCTGTCCGGAAACTAGAACCCTGAATCTTCTTGTGGTTAATTGGTCGTAAAGGCAGAAAACTTACTGAACAGTTATGTGAGCTGAACATGGACACATTAGTCTTAATAATAATATTGGAGGCTTCCTGCCAGTCAGGCCTAGAGTGACTTTGAAGAATTCGAAGTGAGGAAATTTGCCTCAGTCTGACTAGAACACCCAGGCGAATTGACTAGAGGCAGCACAAAGTGGCTCTAACAAGCTCATTTTGACACACATTGTCCAGTTATACCGTTTCCCTTCCTCAAATAGGTACTCTATTCACCTTTCTCGAGATATTCCAATTCAGGCACTCACCATTTTCTCTGTAGGGCATATGTAATCATCTCTACTCCAGACATTGTGAGAATGAATATCTCCTGGACAGGGGGGAAAATCATATAGCTTAACTCCCTGCAACCTTGGCTGAATATTCAGAAAAAAGGTGCTTTTCTAAACAAAATGAATAAACAAGCCTTTCCCATTTCCTGTCATCACCACTTTAGCCAAGTTTACGAATGACTGATGGAAATTTTCACTTTCAAGAAAAAATCTCTCTCCTTTACAAACTCTGTGCCTCTGCACCAAAATGCCATAACACTATCCTAGATCCTTAGTAAGTGCCCACACTGGGGACAAGGCAAGGCCATTACTCACAATTGTCTTTTACTGAGGTCACGTCACGTCCAACACATGCAGGCTGGTATGAGGCCCCCGGACTTTTTTTCATCACAGGGCCCTGCTGACATTAAGGCCTACGAGTCCTCCATAGACCTGCCTGCTGTGATTTATGACGGAGAGATCCCGTTACATGGAGTATGTTTTCACCGTGTATTTACTCTGTCGCTGGATGTTCTTCAGAGTTCATCAGAGGCGGGCTCACACCTGTTATTTAGTGGCATATTAAATTCGTAATCCTCCGTGCCGTCATTACTGTACACGACGTGTCAAAATGAGCTATAATGCAACCTTTGCTAGCGTCAAGTGCACCCTTATGAGACATGTCGTCTCCTAATGATTAAAATAGGATGGGAGTCTCACAGGATTTTTGACTACAGGCGTGCTTGGAAACTGGGGTTTGTAAGTAGATCAGCTCAGCTATGTATTAGGGGCAGGATAGTCTAGTGGTCTAGGTGATGGACTTCCAGCCGGAAGGTCGTGGGTTCGAGCCCCAGAGTTGGCCTACCTGTATGTATCCTTGAGCAAGACGCCTAACCCATATCTGCTCCATGTAACAGCACCATGTAATTGTGTGGGGTGTGTACACGCCCACAGCATCCAGATTAGAGGATTTATCAGACGCATTAACCCAAAACACCTGTGTTCGTGTGGGTATACAGGGACTTCAATATGTGTAACCAGTGTGCTTCCCTCAGCTAATGTTCATGGGCTGCTTGTAACTGTCAGGGCCCACTGTCTGTTTATGAGTGACAGTGCGCATAATGAATCCTCTCAGCCTTTTAAAGGCATGTTTTCAGTTTTGAAAATACTGGAAACCAAGTCAAGCCTGTTATTTGAATACAACACAGGAATTTTCAACATTCCGAATGTTTAAGGTCTCCGAATTAAACATACTATAAAACTGTTGATAACTCAAACCAGTAATTGTTTGTAATCCTTCCACAAGCAGACTTACCACCCAGTTCATCTCTGACTGGTAAGCATAGGGGAGTGCACAGTATCAGCCTCTCTGTTCTGGGCGATATCTACTGAAAAGCACAGCATGGCTGCAGCTCATTTGGTTGGGTGGCTGAAGTATTTAACATGCAGTAGATTATTTTTCTCCGAAATAAAGGATAGTTACACAAAGAGAAAATAGGTTTTGTTGCATCTCAAGACTGGAAATAATTAATGGTGTTACGGATATCCCCCCCTGTAATTGTTAATAGCAACCATAACTCTTGTGTTCCTCACTACATAAAACCCTCTACCAGGTCTTAAGTTGTCCATAGCCTTTCATAGGCTACCTAATGAAACTTTATGTATTTCCATGGCTTAATGCAGTTTCACTATCTATCAGTGTCCTGGCAGGAACAGTATATTATGTCTCATTTCCTTCCTATTTACGGCGGACTTTCTTGCCGTGATGCTCCTTCAAGCCTTGTTAAAGTTGGTGTCCTTGAATGCCCCATACTCAAGCCAGAACTTGCAAGAAAGTTACTCAGCTTTTGTGAAAATATTCACTTTCTATTCTAGTAATGTTCACCTCATTTGGGGATTTTATTGGAAACTTTATTAATTAAAATGAGCCCTGATTTTAGCTATTTGTATTTCATAACATTTGACTGGTCTTATTTATCCAAGACTGCACTCGACTGTAGAATAATGTCTTTTTCAATTTGTGGGAAGTGATTGGTTTTATATTGAAGCAGGTTTGTCAGTGTTTTATGGTGTGTGTGTGTTGTTTTGTAGCATTTCGTTTTTTTTAATTAAATAACACCCACAAAATTCATTAAAGGCGCCATGGTTCATTGATATATCATTTGTGAGAGGGCCTGACTTGAATGCCTTATGAAATTGAACCCACTCCAGCGCAATGTTCTTTCTCCATACTTACTGCTATTTAAACAGACTGCTGCTCACCCATTGCAAGATGGTGGCAGCCACCTGCCGAAGCTTCCTGCAGTACATTTGTTTGTTTTCACAGAGGCAGAAGGCTCAGAGGGCCACACAAGTGGGTGCTTGACAAGTGCAGGAGAAAGATAATAAACACAATTATTCTAGGAGGAAGGAATGTCTTTCAGAAGCATTCCGTTAGCAGGTTGTCTTTCTGTTAGCAGAGTCAGGATGCCATTGCAACAGGTTTATTTGATTCAACCAGAATCAAATAAACTGTCTTTTCAGAAGAAAAGACGGAAAACTTGATCTTTGAAAATGCATTTTTATTATAGGTATCCACAATCCTATATGTGACCTTGAAAAATAACTGATTGTATATGATACATATTTGTGGTAGCCTATACAAATACACTTACAAAATTGGCCTGCCTAATAAGAATGCACCATCTTAAACTAAGATAATGATGTGTATTGTTCCTTTAAAATGTATTATTAAATACAAACTGGTAAAGCTAGAATCCACATGAAGCCTGTCCATTTGCATTTATTCTATAGATTAAAGGTGTTGATATTATGATACCAAAAACAGAGCTGCATTCAAAGACTCAAAGCAGATCTCATGGGGAATGCTATCTCCTACCCACACATTTGTTTCCCTTTTACTGCAAGTACTATATGGTGGAAAATATCTGCAGTTCAGTGACGGGGCACAAAGACTTTCTCTATGTTAAAAGCTCATCCTCGGCAACCAAAAAAAAGCAAGCCGACATCTGGTGGCTTTTCTCTGGCCGCTTCTTGAATGCCGACGTGGTGATTTTTGTGTTGTGGTAAACCTACATCTCATCTCAAGTACATTGTGACAGTTGGATGCATGATGCACTCAAGATGGCCTCTCTAAAAAATAAAAGCAGTGGTTTGAATTTAAATAATGTACTGATGTAATTACAGTCCAGTAATTATCAGTCTAAAATGTTAAAGGTCCTTTTAGTTTGAATAGGAAATACTTTATAGAGCCCCACTCAATTATAGCATGTTAAAAGTCATGTAACATGCTTTAGGACATGCAAATAACCGTTGCTAATAATACATTAGACCAATATCTTTTCCACGTGTTTTAGCACCAATAGTACGTTGCGTTATTGCTGAATTCAAAGTACCTTATGACTCGAATTAAAAGTGAGGGAGGGGAAAACCATGTCAAAGAAATTCAGTGACGATAATTTGAGGTGTTGGCTTCAATTTTTTCAATATTTCTCATTGGATTTCTTTGAAATAAGTTTATAGGCCTTTAATCATGGTAAAATGACAATAGGCATAGCTTATTCAGAGCTTTAAAGTCAACTGACAGTTCTGCCTTCAGTCTCAGTTCTTGTCCCACAATCTTTAAACTGAAACAGATAAATAAACACACGCATCTGTTTCAGTTACACCTGGCATTTTATATGGGAATTATAGCATGGAGCCATCCACGCCCACTTTTTAAAATGAATTAAAAAAGAATGGTACACCCTATAACAGTTGCAAATGTTGCCCTTTGGCATTTATGGTCAAAGAGTCATGTTTTCAGTAAGATGGAAACAATGGGAAGTATACATTCACTGACGGATCATTGAAGAATCATTGTGAATCCAGTAACTCCATCTGCCATGTTGGAGGTCTTGCATAAAACATTTGCGTGCAACAACAGTTTGGTTGTACCAAGCTGCTCAAAAGTCTTGAGCTCTTTTAGTTGCTAATCTAAGCCTTAAGTATGGATTTGTACTGAGACATCACATTGAAATTTTGAAGCCCCTACGGCAACTTCTGACTTTGACTTTGTAAATTAGCGATATCTTTTGTGGAAACTAAATAAAATTGGTTAGTAAAACACTAACTCAATTTTAGTGGGGTCCAACACTCAAAACAAAGCCCAACAGAGGCCGCAATAACAAAGTGAATGAATTTGATGTTAATTTTACTAACACAGAGAGAGTCAAATTGAAGCTGGAGAGAGGTGCAAATCCTACTTCGTATACATTTGTTAAACTTATTGAAAATAATTAAATAAGTAGAATGAATTCTTGTTGTCTAACAACCAAACAAGACAGCCCACTTACATTTACAGCATTTAGTAGACACTTTTATCCAAAGCGACATACTATTAGTACATTTGTCAACAGTTTAATTGGTTAACCACTGGTTCTTGCAAGCAAAGAACATTCTCCTAGAATAAGGACAGCATTATGTCACCACGGTTACTTCACTTATGCATTTTTCAGTATACATTACTCATTATATTCCTATAAAAATCATCTTTCAATCCCTAAAAAAGTAATTAAGTGCTAGCAGCCTAAATACCGGCAAGTGCTTAATATTCTAAGAGCTGATCTAACAGAGTACAAAGGAAAGCAGGAGAATAATCTTTTTTTAAGTAGAGGAAAGGAGGATAGATATACCAAGGTGCATTTTTAAGAGGTGGGTTTTAAGTCTTTTATGGAAGATTGGTAGTGATTGAGTGTCCTGACTGCTGCGGGAAGCTCATTCCACCATTGCGGCGCCAGAAAAGACAGAGAAGAGTTGAGATTAGGCTGAGCGATGGAGGGGCCAGTAGGGGAACCTACTGGCGTGTTGACACTTTCTCCGTCCTCCGCTCGCGAGTCCTGTATGCGCTTCCGGATGTTTTTCCGCTCATGCGCCATGGACGTTCTCTGTGCCTCAGAGATGGAAGCCCCGCGGTGGGGTGGCAAAGCGCCTGGAAACCAAATGATTCCTGCTTTTTTGCGCTCTCACACATTGGAGCAATCTTAGGTACAGCTGTTCCCCTCGCGGGTGCCCCTGCTTTTCACTCCAGTCCATCCTCTCCCCCCCCACACACACTTGTTTAGCACTGATTCATGACAAAATCAGAAGACGATGGGGCCCACCACAGAACCCACTGTATGGAGAGGAGGAACCCCGCACAACCAATCCATCCTCGTGTTTTCGCTTATCTTGGGTTTTTGTGGATGATGACCCGGTTTGGCTAGCTGAGCTATCTGACCACGATAAAGGACATGGTGCTGGAATAAGTCCCCCCCCCCCCACTCATCTGTGGGTAATGAAGCTAGATCTGGATGCAAATCATAGCCATATACCTGCAGCATTAAGGCGGCACACACTCCATCACCTGGGTGATGGAAATGTCCTTAGCGGGGAAGCCTGTCGGTCATGTATCACTCTCATCTTAACCCTCGCATTTAAGGTTTGGCCCCGGGATGAACTGCAGAATTGGTTGAAACCAGCGTTCGACTGTTTGGGTCTAGCACTGTGAGAGAGCTTGCCCATCCTGTACCTTTTAGTGGCGTGCACGGCTCTCTACTCCTCCCCCTGCAGAGCTCCTTGGGTCACACCATTCTCTACCCCTCTTCCCACTGTCACATGCCCTTTCGTGGACATTTGCATTTAAAACATAACTTGGGCTGGGCGGCACCCTAATGCAATTACGTAGTGTCCCTTTAAGATCAGCCCCTCATGGGTTTCCATCTCTCTGGACTTAATTATGATACTATTTGACAGAATGCTACTGACATGAGTTTATTTAAACAAATTCTAGAATGAACTGTCAAATTAATTCCAATGCGTGGCGTACGCACGTTAATTCACATTTAGAAGAAGCGAGTCTTTGTCACATCAGGGTTGGTTGTTGCTTTCCTTTCCCTCAAAATCCTCAACCACAGTCGTCTGGAATCTCAAACGCTATTAACGACATGAATCATATTGGTAGAGTTTATTTCTGCAGGACTCCTAGCTCAATGTTTACTGAGTACGCAATATAGCCGGCAACGGTCGTATTTCTTTCACAGAAACCACATTTCAGAAGTTCATATGTAGTTCAAAGCTAAATTCAAGTATCCTTTTTAACAAGTGAGAGCATGTGCTTGTGTTTGTATGTGTCAGTGTGGGTAAATAAAAGGAGCTCAGGAGGAAAATATAAAAAAGACAAGGCAATTAACTATCCCAAAATCGACTATTTTCTTAAATATATGCTGAGATATTGACATATAGCAGAAGTAGGCGTAGATTTTTATGCAGATATTAGATTGTATTTTCTGAATGATGAATTATTGGTTCTCACATATTACAGAACTCTGAACAAGCATTAGTAAAAGTCATTTCAAACCAAGGGTTTAACATGGCAGATCACTAATAACTAGCTAAATGGAAAGTGACGGCAGAACCGCTTGCACCCTGGAGCTTGGAAAAGACATTGGCCTCTTTAAAAAGTCCAAAGCCCAGCAGGTTCACCAGTCATAAATGCAATATTTTAAAGCCAAACCTAGGTTTATGTTGCATATCTGGCACAGTTACACCTAAGTAGGACATGTACTGTAAACATGCATAGAGCAAAATGTGGAACATAGCTTACGCTAAATTATAAAATGTATTTCTGCATGTGCTTATAATTGATCTTATTCCACGGCTCTGGCCCAAATTAAGTGCTGGAAAGACCCGAAAGTTGATCTCACTCTGCGGTTTATTACCATACCTGTATACTGTATATGAACCGCAAATGGTTTTTAATCTTGAAATAAAAATGTGATCTTAAAAATTACCTAGCAAAGAGGCACCCAAACTCACTCCCGACTTCCGATATGGTTCGATTTATTGAGTGATGTAATAGTCATCCCCCTGCACGCCGCAGGCGAGCACATTCCATTATCTAGACACCTCCACAGAGGGCTGTAGACTCATGAAAAGGACACCAGTATGAGATTGATAACCTCGGACGAATGAGATTTTGAGTGCTGTGGTCATGGGTATGCTGCAGACACGTTCATTGGAAAGACCAAATTATGCCATTGCCAACTTTATAAACCAATACAGTTTCTCTGTCAGCATACAGCTCATAGACTGTATTAGTCCACTGTATACAATGTACTGTAGAAAAATGTTCTTGAACAGCAGTACTGGCATATACACAAGAAGTGTGTGGTCTTTTCCGAGTTCCCTGTCAACTATAATTTTATAAATGACTACGACGGCCTGATCCTTAGCATATGTAAATGGTCAAATAAAATGTTAAAGGGACACTTGTTGCTTTGTATCCCGTACTACAAAGTATTGCGATATTTTGTTCAACGATACTGTAGTCCCTTGTATCGATACATAAAAAATAATAATAATTTTTAATTTAAAATATACAAGACAGAGAATAGATATACAAAAAATGCAAGTACCGTTTTAATATATTGGAATGGAAATTTTAAATAGTTTTGTAGTATTTTAAATAGTTTTATAAGCAGTTTAATGCCTAAATTTAACAAAAACTTAAACAGACAATGCCAGAAAACTGCTAAGACATAAAAATGTTTCTGGGGGTGCTTTAACACAATTGAGGATTGTACATTTAAGATTATTCTGGAAATGGAGCCCTGGCACACTATAAACCCATTACAAATAAAGAGGAAACAGTTTCCCTTGGGCAAGCAGAGAGGAAAATATGAATTTAGCGTGGAAGACGGTGTCTGTGTCCTCAGATATGTAGTGCTGGCACTCATCAGAGGGGACTGTTTGTGTTCATTCCAAATGCTGTGTATTTTCTGTCACAGGAAAAGTTAAATACACCTGCCACTATGTTGGCAAGTGTCAGGAAGGTCCTATAAGGATAGAGGTTTTCTTTTTCAGTCAGGTAATGTATACCCATGTAGACACACCCTCTCCATCACACACACATACTTTACAAACTTGCTCTGTCACAACTTCCAAGTGTTTGCAGATGTGTGAAACGCAGATATTCAACATCGAAGGCCTACTAACATATAGTGGCCTCATGAAGCGCGACAATATTCAGAATTTGTGATTGAATAAGGAGTTAAGGAGTATGAGCCAAGGTTTTAGCCACTGCTGTAGATATGGTCAACCATGCCGTTTTATCTCCCTTAAGAAATGCAGGTGTGCACATGAAGCAGTGACCCAGAAAGCGAGTGCGTTTCAATTTTGTTGACGGCCATTTTGGGTTTTTATTTGATGGGCAGTTTATCTACGCAGTGGCCTGGATCAGAAACTAGCTTTTTCGGTGATTGGGTGAACTGCTTTGCCATGAAACGACAAAAAGAATCCTGAATTCCTAAATAAAAATATTAACAACATTTTGTTATCTCACCCCCCACCCCCCACCCCCTCCCTCTCTTTCTGCCACCTTGGCCTGGAAACTCAACTGCTTATCTTGGATTGCTATGACTCAGGTATGTGTTATACTTCTATGTATTAATGACATAATTTCACATTAGTGACATTCACAAATTCCCGTAAGGGTATCTTTTAACACAAACAAGGCGGGGCATAGTCAAATTCTCAGTTGCATCCCCCTAACCCCTGCAGGAATATGTTTTTAAATAAAAAGAGAGAGAGAGAGAGAGAGAGAGAGAGAGAGAGAGAGATTCACAGTGGTCTCTCCTCTCTTATGTACATATCTCTCTGTAATTGTTTTCTTCTGTAACAAGGGTCTGTAATGTCTTCTTTACGCTACAATAAACCACTACCCAACAGTTTTAATATGATTACATAGGGTACACGGGGTTACAGCAGAAACGTAAAGGTACCCTCCATTATTGTGTTGTAGCGCACCCCGGACGCCTACATTTCCTCCCCGGCTCCGGGTAGAGAAGATGTGAGCCTATGAGATCTGTAGGGGGAGGAGTAGAGGGGAGTTTCAGCCACTCCGCACCTCTAACCAAAGTTAACCAAACTTGAACAACAGAATAACATCCTAGGACCCAACTGTAACAGAGGATAAAAGCCTGTGACATTAATAGATTTGGGGGGGAGGCTATAATGTCGACCAGTGCCTCTAAGGGATCATATGAAATGACTTGTGATCCTTGGTACTTAATTATCCCAGGCCGCAGACAGCACCAGGCAGCTGAGGCAGGGCCATCAGACCCTGATCTCGCCGGTCTCCTAGATAATGGTCATTACAGGCTGGGTCGCAGTAATGCCTGTGATCCCCGTTTAGTTTTTCATTTGACCACATTATGCCTTCGTGTTCTGTCTTGGACAGAGCTAGGATATGGTATTGCGTGTTGGGGGTGGTGGGTGGTAGTGGTGGTGGTGGGGGGGGGGGGGGGGGGGGTT
>JAODLI010039889.1:0-18058 GCA_027575585.1 Percopsis omiscomaycus | reverse complement strand
ATTCTGCATGGTGGGCCGGTCCATTAGTAGTGCATCCGCCAGCAGTTGTCTGTGTAGAGCCAGGATGTGAACACAACTCAGGTTGTATAACAGAGGGTCTGGAAGGAGGCTGCCACACACACACCCACACCCACACACACACACACACACACACACACCCATGACTCGGTCACCTGTCCCTTCATGACAGCCTGTGTACTGGCCACATTAATGGGGGAAAATGACGTCACAGTACGGCATATTGCGCCAGACAGCATGAGGTGGCTCCACCAGAGACAATAGGACAGAACCAAACGGATCACATAGTGTGTTACACTCTCGAGCGGCTCTCACGCTCTCCATTGGGGTGACTCACTGCTGTGACTGTTGTGTGTGTGTGTGTGTGTTGCTATGTGTGTTATTGGTAGGGTGGAGTGGGGGTGAGCTATCCACCTCGCTTTTGAAACGCAGAAGCAGGTGTGGAGCACAAGGTGTGGAGCACCTCCGGGGGAAAAGGGCGTATATTGCTTAACACCGTAATACATTTCCTCCTCCTCGTTACATGTTCAGGCACGCATTACAGACAGACTGGTGTTGGCCTCGATTATGTAATAATAAAGAATCAAATCATTTCTATATATTTATGTATATCTAAAGCTAGAAGTCTGTACACCTATCAAATCCCTACCCTTCTGAGATGGACAGGCGCTCTGTGAGGCTGTTTGGGGTCAAATCTAGGTCAAACTCCACTGCAAGGGCTTTAAAAGCTTTTGCTTGTTCAGTCTTGATATAAAAGTTGTGCGACTTGGGCATTGGACCAATGACGAGCTCCGGATCGTGAAGGGAGTTGACTGTCAATCACTATGGAGCCAGCCGGATCAACGCGGCTCGAGAGAGAGAGAGAGACCAGGTGAGAGAGAGTTCCCCTACCTCAGCTGGGCTCTAGTGCGGCGGTTGGCTGACTTCAGCTTGACTATTAGCTTGGGTTGTCGCCTGGACCGAAGCATCTGCTGGATTACGCTGCCTAGGAGAGGAGAGGGCAGAGGTGAGAGCAGAGGGGAGGAGAGAAGAGGAGAGGAGGAGGAGTGAGGTGAGGAGAGGAGAAAGAGAGAGGAGGGGAGAGAGAGGCAAGAGAGGAAAGAGAGGACAAATACCAAAATACACACATTTACCTGACAGTGTTGTTTATTTTAGGAACTGCAGCCTACCTGGTCTGCTTACAGTGGCCTCCATGTCAACATCCTTCTCATAGGGGGCACCGCCATTCACTGGCAGCTCATAGGTCCTACACACACACACACACACACACACACATGCGGACATAATACATTTGTTTCATTACAAAGCAGTTCACGTGACAGGATGTGTGTGTGTGTGTGTGTGTGTGTGTGTGTGTGTGTGTGTATTTGGCCTGCATGTGAGTGAGAGTATGTACCTCTGTGTTTGTTCAAGTATGACGCGTCTTGCCTCTACCAGCATACACGACCTAAGTGTCTATGTGTGCATGTTCAACAGCTGTATGTTTATCTGTGTGTGTGTGTGTGTGTGTGTGTGTGTGTGTGTGTGTGTGTGTGCACCTAGCAGGAAGAGGCAGTCCATTGGAGTCAGTTAGTTTGAGAAAGGCCCACCCACAGCTGAGATCTCCTCTCTCTCCTGTGGACTAGAACATAGCAGATCACCAGGTTAAGTGTGTGCTTACTTAAGTGTGTGTGTGTGTGTGTGAGCAGATGGATGCTTACATTGCGGATGAAGGTAACTCCCAGTTCAAACAGGACGCCCAGGTCGGGAGAGTCGGAGCTACAACGAAGGAAACACTCTCCATCTAGTAGAGCTGGCAGAACACCTGTCATCTTTAAACGCACACGTACACACACACAAATAGTAAGGTTAGTCATACACACGTGTGTATGTAAACACCCAAACACATGCACATACACAAATGAGGTTTATTTTGACTTATGTCTTACAAATAATTGTTACCATGTTCGCCAGGTTAGGTTCTTGGCTAGAGGCTCTATTAATGAAACACCAGGTAAACGAGAGAGGTTGTTGCTACATTTCTCACAATGTTTGACACATAAAGATGGTAGCTGTGTTTTGCGTCTGCGTACCCTTGGGGAGAACGTCCAGGTCTTGGGATTTTTGCCGTTGTAGGTAGCCCTCACGGTGTGTATGTTACTCAACACCTGGAAAACGTACAGCTCGAGGTGACAACATATAGAACAGGACCACAAACACAACAAACAACATAGTCCCCCCTATTTATTTTGACAAAAGAAGTAAAGTTTAAGTCATCCAAACTGATTCTGGCTGTTACAAAATACACACTCACATGAGATGGAGATGGTTATAGAATGAGCGGTTTTCTACCCTATTATTTGACATAGCGTGGGTGCACCCCTGCCATGGAGGTGTCAAATATCCCCCCATTGTTTTCCTACGAGGGGTGAGTAATGCTTCACTACACTCGGTGGCATGCGACGCATTACCACTCAACCTTTGCACGGTAAAAAAAATAACAAAAGCAAACAAACTGCGACCGATGATTTTACAGCGTACAAAGTTAATCTTATTAAAAACTATAGTCATATAGTTTTATAGTCATAGTCATAGTATTACATTACATTACGGACTCCCTGCTGAGTGTGTTTGCTTGGGGTCGGGGAAACAATATCACCTCCACTTTCAGTGGAAACACACCTGAGCTCCATCGAAGGCACAGAGGCGGATGTGCCTGCTCAGCACCTGAACCCCGACACCAGGGGTGGGAATCATCCTGCAGCTCCACAGAGAGAAGCTCACACTGGTCTTCACATGCCATGGACGCACCTTCATCAGGGAGGAGATACTTGAAATAACTGAAATATTTGAAATGATACAACAGTATGATAGTATGGTAGTATGACTAGTAATCTCCAAGCCTGAAGTATACAGTATACTGTAGATAACGAAAGGCATTTCACTGCTGGGAAGATAAAAACCTAAATGAGTCACCTATTGTGTTGAATACAATTGAAACACACGTAAGCATATATTGTTCTGTATTTCAGGAATGAGACTGCAGTTTCATAAAAGGTGTGTCCCAAAGTGGAGGAATGGAGGTTCTCTTCAACATCCACACACACACACACACCCTGCCAGTGTCTGCATCCAGGAAGAGGTCTTTGAAGGAGATCTGTGATTGGCTGAGCCCCGGCTGGACATAATAACAGCCTCTGTAGACAGGTCCTGGGGGGAGAGAGGCAGTCCATAATAAATGTTATGAACGCGCATTAAAGAGTACATATGACAGACACACACACTGACCTTCTTCTACTAGCAGTTTATTGAGGGTCGAGGGTCTGAATCCTGAAGGTATTGCCCCCATGGCAGAGAGCACATCGGTGGAATCAACCTGCCGAACACACACACACAAAGTATGGGGGGGGGGGTCTAGTGTAAACATTGTGTTTACACAACAAGGCACTGTATGTACTGTACCACACTGACACAGTCAAGAGGCTGCCACAGACTTCCAGTGCATAAACATAATAAGAAAAACATTCATTCATTAACATAGAGGGAAAACATGTATCAGGCCTCTTACCTCAGTTAGGGCTCTTTTGACAGTGGACCAGTTGGAATGGGAAGTTCTGCTACTAGAAAGAGGGAAGGAGTCAGTTCATTGATGCTAGATTACAACTGAAATTACAACCATACAGACTGTTTGATTATTTAGATAGATGGTCAAAGGACTATAATAAAGATAATGGATGGATGGTTTAGTGGAAGAACAGATGAATAAATGCTGTGTATTGATGAAATATAATCACTGATTATCATTCATTGATATGGATACTGGTATGGTAATCAGCCAGCCTTCAGTGTGCGACTGCGCTAACATCTCCATCTAGTGGCTAAAAGGCGGTACTTCACCCCCGCTTCTCTTGGGCCGCGCTGCTCTCTGCTTCATCCCCATCTTCCTCCTCCTCCTCCTCTGACTCGTCTTTCTCATCCCCGTCGTCACGATCATCGCCCACACTGCTGTCATCATCATATTCGTCATCGCCATCATCGTCATCGTCGTCGTCGTTTACAGCAGAACCACCCCAGAACGTGGCATCAGTGGGCTAAATCGGTTTAAAAAAGGTTTAAACATTCACACAATTTTGTTTTTGACAACAATATGGTAACACACACACACACACACATATATATATATATATATGTACACATATATACTATATATTATTATTTTTATTTACATGTCACATTACTATGCCTCTATTGGTCACCAGCCCATAAGTGCTACAATCAGATACTACAAACAGAACATTCATATATATCCAACATCATGCAGCAGCAAAATAACTACTGTATAACCAAAAGAATTACAGCACAATACAACGTCTTGTGCAAATAAGATGCAAGTTCTCCATATATATTGGGCAATATAAAAAACACGTTATTTTCAAAAAATAATGGTTGGTGTACCTTCAGGTAGGTTTTAGGGACCACACCCCTGTTGCCTTTAGTGTCCTGTGCAAGCCACCATCCATCTGCTGTCTTACTGAAAATCGTCAGTACCTCACCCCTCTGAAGCACCATAGGATTATTAGTAGTATTAGTATTAATATTAGCATTTATGTTAAATCAGTAAGGCCTATCACACCTATATACACAGCAGTCAATATACAGTACAGAAACATTTAATACAAAGTTGAGCCTAAGCTATAAAGCAGGTACACAGCTGTGCTAGAGCTATGTGTAAGGGTGGGTGTACATTCAAAGCAGGGTTTTGTGCAGGACAATGGCCAAAGGTTGACAAGCCATTCATTCCAACTGCATTTTCCCAGGCAAGAAGTCAGCAAGGTAACTGTAAGTGAAATTGATTGCACCAGTCATGTGCAACGGCCAATTGAAAACTTGTTTGTAGGCATATTGGGAGTGTGCTGTTGGTGCTTTCTGTATCTGTGGAGTGACACATTTAGTTCCTTATTATTTTTTTAAGTAGTATTATTACCAGGAATAGTACTAAAGTTTGAATAAATGTTTTGATATGTTGTGAAAAGTAGGTTTTTACTTTTGTATTTTAAGCCCTGTCCACACGAACATGGGTATTTTCAAAACCGCAGCTTTTTCTATGCGGTTTGGCCGTTCGTCCACATGCAAAGGCAGTATCAAGTCACTGAAACCGAACCAGGGTTAAGATTTTCAGAAACTCCGGCTGCAGTGTTGTCGTGTAGCCGGTAAAACCGGAGAGTTTGGCTTGTGATGTCGGAGTGCCCCCTGTTATCTCCTTCGTTTACATGAGGCTAATTATCTGATTGGCCAACATGGCTTTACGGTTAGGGTTACATCGCTACCTGTTGGTTTGGCATGCTCTTGACAGTGCTTGATAGCGTGTTTTTGCATTTTCATGTGGACAGAGATTTTTTTTTTAACCGTGCTTGTGTGGAAGAGAGTTTTCATTTAAATGAAGGAGGAAAGTTTATAAAAATACCAGTGTATGTGTGGACTATGGACAAGGCTTTAGCTAGAAATAATGCAGTTCACCTGAACAGAGAGATCTCCCTCCTGTTCTCCCTTAAAGTCACTGAGGGCAGTATAGGTACAACACTTTGGCTGAGCAGGGGGTTTCACAGCTCTCTTGTCATCTTCCTCATCGTCATCGTCCTCCTCTTCATCCTCGTCATCATCATATTCCTCACATTCTTCCTCCTGAGTGCTACTGTGGATTAAATTGGGACTGGGTAAGTCCTTCATAAAAGTCCAAATAAACCGTAACAAACTAAACTATTGCCAATACAAAAATCATTTGAGACAACAGACGGAAGCCTTCATCTGTTTCATCTGAGCTCCGACACCACCAAAAATAGAATACTGTATTTTTACTATACAATAGAGGCCCCATTTCTTAGCCTGTACTTTCAGTCATTTGCTCACAAACCCAGTTGCTGGTCAGT
Source organism: Percopsis omiscomaycus (assembly GCA_027575585.1). Classification (NCBI taxonomy): domain Eukaryota; kingdom Metazoa; phylum Chordata; class Actinopteri; order Percopsiformes; family Percopsidae; genus Percopsis; species Percopsis omiscomaycus. The sequence goes on along the minus strand of JAODLI010039889.1, from coordinate 12,134 downwards.
GCAGCAATTCGAATAAAGATGTTTTGATCCTCCGAGGAGGAGTGGTTTAACTGGAACTGGAAGTTCTCAGTGCACACGTTTTGTGATTTTGTGAAAAAACTAAATGACATGGTCCTACAGACCGTGGTGCAGTGCTGGGTCCTGGGGGCAACAGCTCCAGAGAGAGGCTGGTGAGTCGCTCCACAAGACCCTGCAGTCGCCTCTCCTCTTCCTGCTTTCTCTGATCATAGTTCCCCACCGGCGCTGGCTCAACAGCCTGAGAGGAGAGGAGAGGAGAGGAGAGGAGAGGAGAGGAGGGGAGAGGAGAGGAGAGGAGAGTTATTATTACTATTTATGAAGATCTTAGGAATATCAGCCTAGTCAAATAAAAAATAAAAATCTTGGGTTCTCCCACCTTGCTCAGCTTTTTGAGTGTTTCCATTGTCATATTTGTTAAGGTCTTCAATTCCTGGCATCTGTTTGGAAAAAGAGAAAAGTTCTGATGGGTATGAATGCAAGACCTAGAGGCAACTGATGGGGAAGGGAAATGTACTAATAATTTGTAGTAATAAAAATTTCTAATTTAATAATGAGAAAGTTAGGCGGGTAAACTCTTGCTTAAGCAATAGGGAATGCAATAGGGAAGTAAAAATGAAATGCTTCCTATTTATGATAATTCCTTAAAAATAAATGATTAGTTACCTATGGAACATCTCCTCTGTGCTGGCTGTCCCATCTTGAGCATCCTTCAGCAGGCTGTCAACCTGGGGGGGAGGAAAAAACAAACAGCTAAGAGTAGAAATTATCATAAATAGGATGCACAAAAATCTGCAGTCCATTAAGAACACGTTAAGTTACTGTTTGGGGGTAGATGCATTTGATGTGCTGCTATATCCCATGACCCAAAACTAGAAATATTGGCACTACAATGCTCTATTTGTTTAATTAAATCGATGTATGTATTACTACGGCTGACACAGTTATTACAATAACGGTGTTGGGTGTTAATAGCACAAGTAAGCTTATAGGCATGCACATTTCAGCTACAGACCTGTCTTTTAATATGGTCCGTCTCCCTCTGGACAAGTTGTAGAGGGCCTTTTCTTTTAGGAGGCATTTGCACAGATTCTTAACAAACAACAAACATTATTTAGAGGTTAATTTAGCCAATATGACAGAATAGTGGCAAGCGGACGCTTCTCCTGGTCGCTAGGCACCGCTTCCTTATACTTCTTCCTCTTGTGACCAAGACATTTCAGGATTATGTATCACTGTCTCCTCGTGGTTAAAAGAGGTATTACGCACATGCCTTCTTTATTAAATCTGCAATAGAATCGATCGATTGAGCTTGCACGGTTCAGGGCAAGAGCTTATGGCCCGACGCTCTGAAGTAAAAGCCCAACAGAGTCCACAGGAACAAAGTACGTTTGCGACTATATATTCAGTGGCTAGCATACATTCATCATTCTGTCATATTCTGACTGATTTGATTCCGTGTATTAGCTAGGTAACTTTTTTTTTTCTTTCATTTCGTCATGTACGGTGGTCCAAAGGGTAGTCCACGTGCAGTCTCTCAATGGCGTGTAAGATTCGAAGATTCGAAAAGTCACAGTCTGCTAGCCTGGCAGTGGTCTGTGGCACATGTCATGTTTGTGACATAAAAAGTGTATGAGAGGACCGGCTGTCGCAGAACAGGGCATGGTAAAGTTCGGTAAGTTGTGATCCTGCACTCCCCCATTAGGGGGTAGACCAGCCTACGAGATGTCTCCGCAGCAGCGGTTGGCCACTGTCTTTCCCGCAATCCGATCTTTGAGTTAAATTTAATTTAACAATTATCTGTTAATTATCTTACCTAATATATGGGATATATTAATTTCTTGTTTGCCGTGGATATGATAGAACAATGGAAAATGAACAAGGATAAACAAACAATGAATTAGGAGGAGTGAATTTTAATTTAAAATCCAAAATCCAAAAACCTGCCACAAACATATCTTTACATCCTTTTAGCTAGAGTGAGGTGAATATCTTTCCTATCTTACTTACATTACCTGTCCTTGACTCTGGCCACTACAGGTCAATTTTTTTGTGTTGGTTGGTCATCAGCCTCCTGAGAAATCAGGAGACACGGTGTCATCATTGTCAACATCACAGCCAAAGTCGTCTCTGTTGGTGAGAATAGGCAGGGTGAAGAAATGACCATCCTCTCTATGCTGAAAGCATCTGACCAATGTTTCTCTACAGTATACTTTCTGTTTCTTTCTTTCTTTGTTATTTCTCTCTCTCTGAGCTGTACTCTAGATATTACCCTAAGGTCTTTGTCTTGGTCTCGAGGCCAGTCTGTGTTCCAGTGATTCCTAGTTAATTTTTTTAAAAAACTTGAAAAGCACCAAAACACTAAATATTCTAAAGCCATGGTCTTGATTTGGACTTGACAAGCTACTTGGATTAGCTACTAGGATTTTACTTGGTTGGTTTGGGAAAGCAGCTTTAATAATTGTACTTTTAGTGTGCAGATGTAACTGGTGTATTTAAAATCATTGTTAATATCTTGACTAGAAAATGTTTGTATGATTACCATATCTGGCTCTTCAATATGGTAAACACAGACCTTGCCAATACCACAGAAACGTGCCAAAAAACCTATTAAAATTAGACAAGACTGGCAAGGCTTACAACTCAGAGAGAAACAAACTGCCATTGTAGAATGGACTATTGCTATTATTGACAACTACAACAGATGTGGTGCCTTAATTTGAATGTGTCATTGTTACAGTCACAACACTGAATTGGAAGTGTGTTCGATATGTTTTGGGTTAACAAAGGATTTTACAGGAATTGTTTCTATGAAATGCCTGCCGATGATGGAAATTGTGTGGGGTAGTGTGGGGGGCCTTGATATGTTGCAAGGGAAAACATTAACAATGTAAATGGAACCTATTTTCATGGTTTGTTCTGGATATAGGCTCCTCCTGTTCCTAAAACAACACAAAAGATTTGATTCTTGAAAAGTCATCTCTTTCAAGAAATCCTATAGGCTATTGTTACAACAAATTTGTGTCTCTAAGGATTAAATGTATTGATCAAATTACTAAAAACACAAACCAAAATCAAACGTTTTAATATTTGTATTATTGGCTGAGATTAATTGTGCATGATTTGCTTTATAATTCGTCTTATAATGTTATTTGCCACACTTGAATGTTATGTTATATTGTATACTAAGCAATGCCGTGCTTAGCAGAATTACAAATGTTGTTCTTGAAGAACGGAAGAGTTAATTATTTGCTTTGCCGTCTGAGACTTTGATCCAACAAATTTATGGTCAGAAGTTAGAACCTCACTCCTCAACTCAGTCGCAATTGTTGTATAACCTGTAAGATGCAGTTATACTTCAGGTATACAAATAAAGTTGATCTAATCAAATCAAAGTTGGAATACCAAAATACAAAATGTATACACTGAGATACAGTAGGCCTACTTGGCCACTATATGCCCAAACAAATATGGGTAGGTTGTTTATTTCATAGTGGCCTAAAAATCAGCCTACTTTTTTAAACCATTGCTCTTGTTAAAAATGTAAAACATTGTTAAATGTTAAATTATTATTCTCATAAAATGAGGTACAATGTACACGAAAAGAAAATGTCTCAGTAGCCTACCAGAAGATGTCACAACCCTAATCAGACATGCTTGGTCTTGGCCTTTTTTATTTCATACAAACAGAACCAAATAATAGAACCAGATCAAACAACCTCTACATGCCAGATAGTTGAGTACTTTAGTTTATAATTATTTATTGGTGGTGTAGGTTGATCACTACCCTTTTGTATACAGAGACCATTCCCTTATCAAGATCGGCTGTATGTGGCTAATGGATTTCAGCCCCTAGCGTCCATGGAGAGGATTGTCAGGAAAGGGGGTGACCGCGGTGACAGAAATATAAATAGAGCACGCACGATGACTGTTAAAGGAAATTTTTATTATTTTTACATACTGTATTGTGTGAAATCATTCAGTAGTAGCACAGCCTGTGCGCAGGTCTGTAATTTGATTAGAAGCCGGTTTCGAGCAAAACTGGTCTGAGAGGTTGAACGGGTTAGGTGTAGTGTCGAAATTGTTCCTTTACCTACTATTGTCTGTAGGAGCAATAATGGTGTAATGTGCTTTTCTCCCGTGTCGTGATATATTTTTTACTGTTATGTGATCAAGATATTTACCCTAAATAACAAATTATATGATGCAAAATCTGAACTATGCCAGTTAACAAAGGCCCTGCTTTGACTAGCTGTGGACAATCAAACAATGTCAGTGTGGGGGGGGCAACTTTGGCACAACACCGACTACTGTGCCAGCCGGGAGAGAAATGTGGGGAAATGACCGAGAGTGACCTTAAGGAGAATTTGTAATTTAGCGGTGAGCTGTATTAACATTTTAAACCGTAACTGCGCAGGATATGCGATTTATATTTAACACGGAAGAGATTAGGTGATTTTGTATTTTCCTCGTTTTACTATATCGGAGGAGGCTAACGGGGCTAAAGATAGCTAGCTTTCCCTGCTTGCACTCTAGCCCAGCCCAGCACGGCATCGGTGTTAACTCACATGCTAAGGCTAGCAAGCTGCAGCCATGGATAAAGCCAAGTCAGTGATGGACAAGAAGGGCTCGGGGCCGTGTCACGTCAACGGACAGAGCCAGAGAGGATTTCACAGCAACAACGTCGTTGCGAACGGCAGCTGTAACAATGCATTTGGAATTTCAGGCGGAACCAGCAGTAATTTAGAAAACATGCACCATTTACACCATCACGACGATGTTGAATGCAACGGCTCACCGGCCAAGAGATGCAGGCTACGGCGGAGGACAGAATCGATTAAACGGCACCGACCCCGTAAGTGTCCACCGGTGGATCGTTAGTGTATGATGATCTCATGACACAAAATGTGATTTTTCGTGTTATAAAACGAAACGAATCGTTTATAAATTGTGACATTCAGATTGCTGACTGAAAGCCCTTATTTGATCAGCTGGGGGCTTGCTGGCGTTGCACCACAATGTCACAATGTCGTGGGTTTGCATGAGAAAGTCAATGCATGAACTAACGTTACCCTTGAGAAATACCCTCTAACATTTCCAGCTGTTAAAGGTTTATTGTCACAATTTGAGGTTGGTTATTTGAAATAAAATTCTCTGTTTACATTGTTTTACATTTATGTTTACCCGTGATCGATGAAAGTGTTTAAGATAACTGACGCGTTCAGCACTGTCCATTAAAATAGACATTGTCAGAGACCCTATTGTATTATGAAAGCTCAGATTGCATTAGTTCTGTAATGATTGGTCGATACACAGTGGTAAAAAAGCTCCTGATAAGTGGGCTTGGCGTTCCTCGACCAATCAGCGTCCGATGTCTGTCTCGCCGAGGCAGGGTTAAAGGGCCCTCGTCCCTCCCTTTTATTTACTGCTCATTTCGGATGCTGTGAAGATCTCAAATGTTTTAGGACATAATGATTAAAAGTATGTTTTCGCTTGCAGTAGAGCGCTACGTGTACTGTAAACTACAATAATCCATCCAAGGACTGTTACTTTTTTATTTTTTGGCAAAGTTTGTTCAGAGCCTTGTCAGGAGAGTGTTTGTATGCACCTGTGATTTTACGTTTTCCATCACCATGAAGCTAATAAGTCAAAAGAAACCTGGTAAGTCTGCTACTAAAACAGGATCAGTTTAAATGTTTTTTAAGCCAGTTAATGTAGTTTGTAGCGTCCTTGTTCCAAACGCAATTATAAGAACAACAACTCTCTCTGTAAATGGTGTTATTACCATATAGTTGCATAACTTTCTGAGCATGTATTGTTTGGAGCTAGTTAATCCGTTGGTGGCAGCAAAATAGTCCTCCCTTATTATCTTTATAGTCAGTCAGAGCCCTTCTGGCCGGTGTGTTGCGAGACATGTTTCCACCCTTTAGGACTGTTATCACAGAGACTAGTGTCACATTCAGTCATCATGTTGCTAAGCCAGCTAGCCGACATTCCTCACATCCATCTGTAATTGTGTTAGAGAGAGAGGGAGAGAGAGAGACATAGAAATTGGGTAGAACATTTTTTTTTCTCATACCCACAAAAATCCTATTATAGTTTCTACTAGGTGCATTACATAAAGATTGTGGTTTAGTTGAACGTTGCCCTGGTAGAGATATTGGTATGGCCTGTATTGTACCTGGTTAGGAGGACCCAAGTAATAATTATGTGGACTTAATATTGTCCTTTTAAAATAAGAAGCTGTCAGAAAGCAACTTGTCAGCACCATGTAGGCAAGGAAGGGACTCGTGTAAGAGATGTGTACCTCCCAACAGATTTTTCATAGAACTATAGTTTGCAGGAGGATAATCTATAAAACAAGAATTCAAGCCCCGGTGTTTGCAAGCATTTGCTTGAATGAAGTACCTTTGAGCAAGGAACTTCATCCATTCTGGTTCCAGGAATTCCTATGAGTAGTACTTTTTATTGGAGCTGGAATGTAAAGAGAATTTTTCTTCCATAGCCTAGATTAATTATACATGTATTTATTCTACTCAGCAGTAGTATTGTCAATAAAGTTGTAATTTCAGTTAACAGTCACCAGATAACGCACAACACATGGTCCTGGTGTGATCTTTGTTGGCATGATGACGATAAGAATTATATTACCAAAGGCGCATGCTGTTGAAACAACCACAGACAGATGATTAAAATTCTGTGGTCATCCATGGTCTGCCTTGGATAGGCCAATACCTGATTGGCTGATTTTGCCCCATTGTGCAATTATGGGAACATTATACAAGTAACGAGAGATTCTTGGAAGAGGTCCAACCGTGCCAATAAACTTGAATAACCCTTTGGGCTGCTCCCTATCCATGCAATGTCCCTAGGTTGTTGAATATCCTGGTTTTGTGTCTGTCTTCCTTGTAGCCCGCCCTGGGGAGTATCTCAACGAGCACAACTCTGAACTGTACAGACAGCAACTCGTTTGCATGTTGATGAGGGCATGAGTGTGTATGTTGTCTTGAGAGCGTGCATGTATCTTGGTAGAAACTGCCAAATGTAACTATATTAACTAAATAAACTGTTCCATTTAACTACAAATAAACCAAGGTATCACCTGAGGGAAATGCAAATTAAGCCTGTGGTATGGTAATGTTACAGAAGTTGTACTGGTTCTTTGGATAATTCAAACAATAATAATTCAGTCTGCACTTATTTTAGTGCATATTCTTAATTAAAAAATATAGAATCTGAGTTTGCAATTCTTCTGATGGTTCTTGGGATACTAGGTGGTATTTGTTGTAATTGGCTACACATGAAACATCAAACTGTGTTTGTGTCATTTATTTCTATATGCATTTTCATGTACTTGCAACCCTGAAGATCTGTTGTTAATGTTGGGACTCAAATTGAATCATTACTAACCACTGATCAAGATTGAGGACATTTAGAAGAGAAGTGGACAGATGATTTTCAGCTGCAGCATATTTTCAGGTGGGGCAAATGTTACCAGCCGTAGCTCTGTATTTTAGTCACTCATATATAGGCCAGGCACAGGACAGCAATTTTTTTTGTAGTACTTCTTCTACTTGGTAGACATTTAAGGGCCGACGACTTTCAGGCAATAAACATTACAGTCACAAGCACACTCGCCCTTTTCTCAGCTGCTTCACTTGCGTGACTTCATAGAAGGCATTTGTGAAGACTGACATATACTAGCATGAACTAGCATATCAATGTCATTGAATAACTCTAAATGTGATTCACAGGGCATTTACAGAGTTGGGCCAGGCCCTCAGTAACTTTTGTCCAATCATTGACAGGGTGTGCTCCCAAAACCACAGGTTTCAGTAAAACAGGTGGAGAAAGGTGGATAATGAAAAGAAGATAATTATTATGCACAGGGGAGGGAGACTTTATGTGTGTGTATGTGTGGTCAATGATTATGTAGATGAAGGTGAGAGTGATTGACACTAGAGTGTACGGCACACCCTAAAACCAAGACTTGCTGTAAAACTGCAGCATTTACATCTGAGACAGGCTTCTGCCCTCCACCCCTCTGTACTGACGAATCTGCACCAATCTGCTTTATTCTAGCGAGACACCAGCCAAACAATGGTGGTGGTCAGGACTCTTTATTGGGTTGCGAGAGGCTTTTGGGTTTTTGTTTTTTTCAAAAGATGATTGCAAGATGTTCTGTCATTCATGCAAATGAATTAAAAAGACAAATCTGTGCTACACATTGAAAAGGAGTGCCCACATCACCTTTTCACCATTTTCTGTAAAGGTTTCTTAATGAGGCCTGCCTGCTTCACTTTTAGCACTGTTAGCAGTGTAGCTAACCCAGCTTTCACAGTCAAAGATTATTTTCCTACTGGGATGTTAAATTATCACGGTATTAGTTTTAAATAGTAATTGTTACCAATGTGGACCTACAGTACTTCCATCCATGCAATAACAGCAGCAGCCTTAGTTAATTACTCATAATAACAACCACAGCACAATGTGTGAAGGTTTCAGTATATTTTACTACATTTACATACCCCACTATTATTCAGAATAATTTCCATGTCAATATTTCCATGCACCCTCTTTTTCCACTAATTTGCAGTACTGAAACAAATTCGAACTATGGAGATCTTCCAAATTCAGAATATATCATTCTATTCCATTCAGTTCAACTTTATTGCCATCAACACGATGCGCAGGCACATATGCAATGAAAGGAGGGTTGTAGCTTTCACCAAATGGTGCAGCGGGGGCACATAGGGTCATACAGCAAAAAAACATAAAATAAGAGTAAATATACATTTTTACAAACTTGCGTTGAGTGAGGTAGGAGGAAAGGAACTGCAAAGGTCTGCCTAATAGAATATGAATGTGCATGTTACTGTCAAAAACAGTCTGTGATGTCATGTTCTGAAGTCACCTTCTATCAGACGAATGAGGACACTGTGTATCTTAGCGCTAGCTTTGTGTATGTGGGGGGGGTACATATTATTGTAGCCAGTGTACATAATAACATAGCGTTCAGTGGCTGTCTTATCAGACACATGCTGTAGTGCATGTTGGGACGTAGTCCTCTTGACTGGTCGATGACAGATCCCTCCTTCCAGCCCTCAAGCTCTTGTTTGGCTGTGAACTCGCAGGACATTCACCAGTCATGTACGGCTGTGGGCTCACGCGCACAATGTTTCTCTGTTGTGTGACCTCAGGTGAAAGAGTCTAAACGGTAACAGAAAACCGGTCCTCACTCCTTTTTTAAATGTTCGGTTGAATGTGTTCTGATTGCCAGTAAATTGTAATATTGGAGGACAAGCTGGACTATGAAAGACACACACACACACACTTCTCTCTAGCCGAGGAAGTGTTTTTCCAGGGAACTTTCACCTACATGGAGCTCTGTCTCTTCACCCTACCCTCCCGATCAACCTGATCTCTGGCTGGACTTTGTGTGTGTGTGTGTGTGTGTGTGTGTGTGTGTGTGTGTGTGTGTGTGTACACAGATCTGCGCGTGTCTTCTTTGGAAACCCCAGATCAGGGTTTACTAGGCTTCTCAGCTTCAGTATGAAAAGGTTTTGTAATACAGGTATAGAAGTGCCAAAGGAACTAAAGGTCATAGATCAAGGTCTTTGGGGTTAGGAGATGACTGTGTCAGTTTAGTGTACAAACATAACCCATATGTGTTATGGCAATACTGAATTTATAGCATACATAATGATTAAGACTGTAGACCTATAGGGCCCTAGTTTCCCGGTCAAGGGGTTGGGATTTTCAATAAATTCTCATACCCACAATATACCTTATTATAGTTTCTACTAGGTGCATTACATAAAGATTGTGGTTTAGTTGAACATTGCCCTGGTAGAGATATTGGTAAGTAATAATTATGTGGACTTAACATTGTCCTTTTAAAATGAGAAGCTGTCAGAAAGCAACTTTCTTTTCTTTCTCTCTGACATAGCCTAGCACTTGTCAGCACCATGTAGGCAACGGAGGGACTCGTGTAAGTGATGTGAACCTAGACATTTGAGTACCGATGACTTTCAGGCAATAAACATGGTTGACAGTCACAAGCAGAGGCTACTGGGAGACATGTTATTTGTTTATAGATGATGATCAAACACATATTTAAAGCCTACTCGAATCAATGGAATTAAAAGAATACTTGCTGTTGCATGTCTACCTATCAAGTCCACTAGGTACACAAGTATGCATACATCATTTGGGAAAAGATATTAAATCTCAGTAGTAGAGAGTAGTAGAGTCTACACTCTCAGGTTTACCAGTCCCATGGTCACAGAGATGAGGGTTCCGGCCACAGAGACCACTAGTAAAAATCACTCGTACAGGTGGAGGGGAAAGGTGACCCAACATTTACTTATCACAACATTTACTTATCACAAAAAAGTGACACCATCAACAGTGCCTTTAAACGGTGCCACCAAACGAAAGCAAAACCACAAAACAATTGAAAGAAATTATACTGTCCTGTCCATGTATTATTACTTGCGAAGGCAACTATTACATCACATATTACATTACATATTTCTATTTAAAGATAAATACTTGGCTATACTCCATGTTCTAACATACAGTAACTATATTAAGTAACTACATTAGGTAGCTTAAACAATCGGACATCTATCTGGCAGTATTACAGTCAGGCATTAACCACAGGAATTTCTGAAGTTTGAGAAAGCTTTAACTCAAAGCCACAAGGACCTGTTCTTTACTGATTTGCCCTTAGGAGCCTGTGCCAATAACTTCCTCCCTCCCCGCCCCCTCTTAGCTGTTGTGCTCTGACTAATAATTGTACTGTTTTGCTAAAACAAAGTGAGCTGTAATGTATTTTTCATGAATACTGAATGTTCAAGCGACGCTGAACGTTTAGTTTCCTCTAAGTTCTGGGTAAAAGTCTATTGTGTTCACATTGTAGTCACAAGGTATTGCTTGGGCATTGTTTGTCATTGTTTGTTATTAATTATTGATTTGGAGATTGAAAAACTATTTAGTGTAGGAAAGTCGACTGGAGTGCACAAAGAAAAAAAAGGTCTTTGATACTAGTGTTCGGTGTACAGTACTCATTTACCACGATACCACTTGTACCCACAAACAGTGTTCGGTGTGTGTATGTCGTTGTGTGTGTTTTCTTTTTACCTCGGTCTGTCTCCTGTCAGTAGTTTTACTGTTTGTTAATGACATACTCTCTCTCTCTTCCAGCCTTCCCGTGGTTTGGTATGGACATTGGCGGTACGTTGGTGAAGCTGGTTTACTTTGAACCGGTCGACATCACAGCCGAGGAGGAACAGGAGGAGGTGGAGAACCTCAAATCCATCCGTCGCTACCTCACCTCCAACGTGGCCTACGGTATGCATAAACACACGCGCGCGCGCACACACACACACACACACACACACACCCAAGCATACACAAAGTGAAGAGAACACGGTGGACATTTTGGCTACCCCAACTACCCTTTCATGCTAGAACCAATGAAAATCCCCCCCCCCCAGGTAAGACAGGTGTGCGCGACGTGCACCTGGAGCTGAGGAACCTGGTGATGTGCGGGCGAACAGGAAACCTGCACTTCATTCGCTTCCCCACGCAGGCCATGCCGCGCTTCATCCAGATGGGCCGAGACAAGAACTTCTCCAGTCTGCACACCACCCTCTGTGCCACCGGGGGAGGGGCCTACAAGTTTGAGAACGACTTCCGCGCGGTGAGTGAGAGAGTGAGCTGGATGTTAAAACTGCTCATATTATCCCTGTGTCATCATTATTATCTCTTATCAGACAGAGTGAGGAACGAGAGAGGCAGATGGAAAGAGACAGTGTATTAGAATATATAGGTAGAGTTGTCCTGGACAATTAACTGTCCCAACATTGCCGCCATGACCCGAGCCTGCAGATTTGCCCTCTACAATATCAGAAGGATAAGGCCGTTCCTCACAAACGAAGCAGCACAGCTTCTAGTCCAAAGCTGTAGGTCTGCACGTCTAGACTACTGTAACTCTACTCGCCGGGTTACCAGTCTCTGCTACCAGACCCTTACAAAGAATCCAAAATGCAGCAGCACGTCTAGTATTCAACCAACCAAAGTTCTCCCATGTAACCCCCCTCTTCCGAGACCTT